>CM061537.1:2186730-2325730 GCA_030545055.2 Neoaliturus tenellus
TAGATGTTAATCCTTTTAAAGTTGTCGTAATACCTACTTTTTTAGTGGAATCAACTGTTACACCTGATATTTCATATCTAATTTCATCAAATAGGAAAGCCATAGGATTATTTATAAATGGAACTGTTGTACCAACAGTAGTACCGTCCTTTTTAGTAACTTGTCCTTCAATATACAAGTAACTTTCACATGGTAGTGTGTAAATGTCTTGATTTTGTATGGGAATACGAATTTCATCGTTATTGTTTAATTTCGATGAAGTGTAAGGGTTGTGGGTGTGATATTCTTTTTCCCATAGGGTTTCGTCGAATGTTGGACCCTGCGCTATATCCAGTATATCCATACTCGGTTAATTTTAATCCAATTCTCTCTAAGAAACGAATGTTCTCGCGTGTTAACTCCTCCACAGCTGAAGAGCTACTAATGCGGTTTCCCGTAGGTTGTTCGCTTTTAAATGTTAAACCCATGGTTTTGTATTAAAGTGTCGATTTTAAATGTAATCTAATCGTAATAGGCTCTTCTCTGAAGTCTACCAAGTTACCGTCTTGATCCAATACGCTCAACACGATGTCTGAAATGAAAGTGGTGTTCAACGGTAGATATACCAGGTTTTGTGGCTTTTCAACAATTTTAAATCCAGGTGGTACACTTGGGTAAAAAGTATGTATGATGTGGGTGTTAGCCCCATCCCTGTAAGCACCTTGTATAATGTTACAAGTTATGTCTATACTATTGACTTTTAATATTGTTACTGTTTTCTTACCGGAATGTGTTACATCTGGTTCTAAAACAGGCCCATCGTTGGAAAATCCTAATAAATCACCAATTGAGTTTGGTTGAGTGAAATCTATATAATATTTGGAAGTAATTTCAGCTTTCATCGTATTATTATTACCTTTTAATGTTATATTGTCTTTTCCCATTTTAGTTTGCAAAAATTCATTTATATGATCAATTTCATAAGAACCTGTGGGTAACCTGCACTCTTGTAAGTCTGTAAATTTTCCACTGGCATCCTTTCCCTTATAATAATGCAATACGTTATTTTTACCTTCCGTAACATTGGGGATAGAGTTGTAAGTTGTAAAATCCAATAGTGCCGCCTCCCAAAACCTTCCTTTTTGCAAGCGTAACGCTGGAAAAAGGATACTTCGTAAAGTGGAAGATTTTCCTGTTAATGATACCGTATAGGAAGACATCTCAATAGTGACTGATACTTTTAGCTAGAAATTCCAAACATAAATGGCCGCATATTGAAGTATTATCAGGTTGTTCTCTTTTATAGTTATAATATATGTTTTTAGCAGATTTAAAGTAATTTTGAAGTTCTTTTGGTGGTGGCAAATTACCGAAACTATCAAAATAATATACATTGTTATTTAGTTTCTTATAACAAACCCAATGGGTGCCAGGCCCTTCAGTATTATCCAAATTTACAATTCCAGTCTCATTTTGCCACATTTTCTTTGGTAAACTGTCTTTCATAAACACACCGCGGAAAAATGGTATTTTTAAACAGGAAATATATTTAAATAATTCAATATTGGTTAATGCTTTATGTGGTATGACCAATTGATTTCTTTCATTTAATATGCACGATAAGGTCTTAGGTAAAGACCTGCCCCGTTTTTTACCATTGACCACACGGTGGGCTTCTTCCTGCCTTTTCTTGTAGATCGTCGTCTTCTTTTTATATTTCCTCCATGTTTTCTTGTGGTTGACCTCCTTTTTACTCTCCTTCTCCTCCTTCTTCCACCTCCTACTGCTGTTTTAGCCTTCATACCTGCTGTTACTGCTAAAGCTGCTGCTTTTTCTGCTATGCTAGCGTCACTTGATTTTACTCGTTGCCAAGCTATGTCCGCAAGCTTTTTGTCAGCTATTGATCTATTTTTTGAATCGGCAAACGTGGAATATGCGATATCGTGTTCTTTACAAGCCTGATCTAACTTATTTATGCCAGGATCGCCTCTTTCCAGTCGTTTTTTCAATTTAGTTCCTGGTCCGCAATACTGATAACCTCCCGGTATATGAAATTCGTATGGTAATGCGTCTATTGCTCTATTTACTATGGATCCTACTGGAATTCGTTTTAAAGCTTTACTTAACAGAGAAACCGCTGTGGACGTGATCCCACCTCCTCTCCTTACAGTGTCTCTATATGGACTGATGTACTGGAACGTCATTATTGTCCTTTTATAATCGCAATGTACAACTTATGTGTTACCTCTATGACAAGTTGGACATAAATGAAGTCGTTTATTGTGTTCTTTTATTAAATATCAAAATCACCCCAATCCGATGATCTAAACTTTTTTGTACGAGGGTTGATAAAATAGTTTTGAACAATTTCCCGTTTAATCCAAGTACCTCTCTCAGATTCCAACAAAGGAGTACGACCTGAATGAATACCAATAAGATTGTATACATCAAATAATGCATTTCCTAAAACTTTTACAAGAAAATTAACAGTGACAGCATTATCCACATGTTCAGGGTCTTTAAGGTCTGTTATACGTTTATTATTACAAGTATACACTTTGCTATCCATTTGTGATAATGTGATAGCCTGTCCTACAGTTGCAGCATCATTTGCTTCTCTTCCTTGCGCCATGTTTGTTAATTTTTTATTACTACATATAAAAAACGCATAGTAATTATTTGGATCTAGATGTACTGTTTGTCCTAAGGCAGCCGCGTCTCTATCTGCATGACCCCATGACACATTTGATAACCTTCCATGCCTGCAATCCCAATAAGCGTTTTTGTATGTCAATAAACGAAATTTTTCATTACCTTGAATAAAGTCATCCCCTTGCTTTGATAATACTTCATCTCGTTTTGCAAATCCAGTTGTTTCTTGTTTTAAAGTCTCTTTCATTTGACCCACTGTTGCACCATCAGATGGTGCTGAACCATCTTTTACATTCGCCAAACAATTGCCAAGACAATCGATAACTCCCACATCACGTATGACACAATGATCTTTTATATATTTGAGATTTACAGCATCATTTTCATTTTTTGGATAACCTATATCGTTAATAACAAATTTATAAAAAGAAAATCCATCTTTTGTCTTTTCAGGTATCAAAGAATGTAAATAGCGTCTATTTACGCTGTCTTTTGCATCTTTAGGGTCATCTACGTTGGATATACGTTTATTGTTGGCACTATACGTTTTCCCATTGAATTTTAACGTATTTTTTAATTCAGATGACAAATAACCTTTGTTTATCGCATCACCGTTTTGATTTGGTTTACCAACGTTGATAATTCTATGATCTTCTGCGTCATATGTGTTATTTTGTAGTTTTAATGTTGGCGATATCTTTTCCTTTAATATTTTTAGATTTATTGCATCGTTTTCATCCGTAGGATCTTTTATGTTTTTTAACCTTTTATTACTCATATCATAATCTCCATCAGGTGTTTGTGGTAAACCAGCACTTCTTTTTAAACTATTGGCATAATATAACCCATCCGAGGAGTAACGTCCGAACTTGTCGACACTCATGGTGCAACTGAATAGTATTCTAGGGAGTAACGCATTTTTATGAGATTACCCCACGGTTTCGGAGTTCATCCACTAAAGCCACCCATTCGTTTTCCAATCCAGTATGACCCGCTTCTTTAGCTTCATGTATTAGTTTCATTCTATCCACCAATTTATTGATATTATTGTAATAAATCACATTTGTGTTATATAGTTTCTTCATTAAACCTGTACCCGTAACGGACTTACTTCTTTTTCTTCGTTCCTGAGCACTTACATCCAAAGTGGATGCCATAAATCTTCGTTTTACAGGTTTTCTTTGTGTTAACGGCATTGTTTGTCTTCTAGTTGGTATTAACTTGGATACAAATTCTTTATATTTTAAAGACTTAGATCTAAAAGGAGGCTGGTCAGGTAAATACTTTCTCCTATATGCATTTGTCTGTTCCAAAATATTTTTATATGCTTCCATGTCTTTTTCTTTCACTACCGATACTGAAGGCTTATTTTCAAATAATAATTCAAATAATCCTTTTGTGCCCTTATACCTTTGATCACCAATGACAATATTATCATGTTCGTCAACGTTTAACGGGCTATTACCTATCATTAAACCGTCTTCTGTTAATCTCGCTCCATAACTATGGTAATTCTTATTAGGAATTGTTCCGAGTAACATTTTTACCATGTATTTCCTTCCTAAAGGTCCTTTGTTATGAATGTTTTCACCCAATAAGCTTATGTTTGACGGACCTTCCCTTGTCTCTTCTTTTTCCTCTTCACTAGCAGTTGATACAACTTCATGTCCTCTTTTGGCTTTTACTTCATATAATTCTTTTATTCCACTATAGTCCGGTGATTCTAGCTCTCTTTCGGGTTCTCCACCGGTAAAACCACTATACGTAGAGGATTCCAGGTCTTCATCACTAAAATCTTCTGATTTTACATTTTCTCTTTCAAACTTCGTAATAGGTGCAATCGCATCTCCTTCCAATACAGGTTTAGCAAATTTTTTGTTTAATTGTTTCAAGGGTTCAGTAATAGGTTTAAAAGTAGATTCAAGGAATTTCTCCCTCTCGCTAATACCTAGTTTCAATGCTCTGTTTTTAGCCCGAATAGAATCACTAAGTGATTTTATTTCTTTTACTAATTTTTCTTGGTTAACCATGTTTGTAGCAAGACGTGTTGTACAACAATGAATGTGTTATACCACGTTTAATGTATTAATATAAATTTATCAAATCCTATCCTGTATCGACCATTGTTTAGCGGTTGTTCCTTCATAATTGTTAGGAACCCATACTTTTCAGCCCAAGCCTTTCCACACAACTCTTTAAATCGTTCAAATGTCATATCCGCATTTACATGATCAAAATATATATGTTTTAGGTTGGTTTCGTCCTGTTTAAATACAATTAACATGTTTGCATTGTCTCTAATGAGTTGTTTAGGTATTTTGCTGTAAGTTTGGCCAATATAAATGCTATCTATGTTGTTATGTCGACCCATAGCGAAGTAATTCCTTATTGTGTTTTGGTTTTCACAAGATACATCGTCGAATATAAACACGGAGAATGGTTTAGCTTCTTGTGGCTGCATGACACTCTCGCTTGCATTAAACTTTAAATATTTAACTTCAGGCACATTAGTCAGTATTTTTTCCAATAATTGATACTTTGGTTGTTGTAGTGATTTTGAAAATACATATAGATTGTTAAATCGTAATCCTTTAGGGTTTGTAATCAAATTGAATACTACATTAGTTTTTCCACAGTTGGAAGGTCCGGTAACCAGACAACGAACGGTGTTTGGTAACAAATCGCCATGCTTCCCACTATTGAATTCTGAATTATCCACTGTGAGTTCATCTATATTATTAATAGTAAAACTCTCTTTTTGTGGTACTATCTCCATCCTTTGTAATGGTTCAACCTAAAATGATTCTCTATCGTTATATCAAATCCTTTTTAGGTATCCAAGAATCTTCCGTCTTATTAAATCCTAACCATCGTACTTTGACCTTATCTTTTTTCCGTTGCAACACCTTTTCAACTAAATATACATCGCCTACTGTTGATTTTAACATTTCATGTCCATAAAACCCTCCTTCAAGCAATTGTCCTTTATTATCTTTTAAAATATATGTCTCAGGTACTGTAGGTTGTACTTTGAATACAGTAAAAACCTCATTGGTCCAATTTGGCAGGTATCTTTTACTGAATACACCTTTATATTTACTTATTCGCACTTTATCACCCACATTAAATTTTTTAGGCTTTAGTTTTTCAACTTTTGGTTTAGTATTCGTTTTTATACGTTTTAATACAAGGTTTTCATTTTTACTAGTTACTTGGTTTGGTTTCATCCCGATAGTCCTATGAAATTTGTTATTGTAATCGTTTATAAGTTTTGGTAACATATCAATCCATATGTGCGATCCTCTGTTGGAAAACATTTTATACATTGCACTTTTTAAAGTTCTGTTGAATCTTTCGATTATTGAGGCTTTTACTTCTGAATTGGTTGAATAATGGTTTATATTGTGTTTTTTCATTAAATTTGCAAATTCCTTATTAAAATATTCTTTTCCATCATCTGTTTGTAAATGTTTAATAGTATGTTTGTCTCTTTGTATAGCTGTTTCCATTGCTTTTGTAACACTTTTGCCACTTTTATCTTTTAGTGGTAAAGCATCTGCCATTTTTGAAAAACAGTTAATAACAGTCAATATGTATTTATATCCTTTATTTTGTTTGCTATAAGGAATCATTTCGATTAAATCCGCTTGATATAAATCATTAATTCCTTTTATCACCGTATTTCTTCGTGGAAACTTTCTTCTTGCAGGTTTATGAAGTTCGTTGACAATTTGTTGCTTTAAGTCCTTCATATTGCAGGTTTCAATGTTTGTTGTATCACATGTATAATCACAATGAATGTTGTTTTAAATATTCACATCATTTATATGGGTCAAGGTCATCCAAACTTGTGTAAAAAAATGGGGAACACGGCGTTGGACTTGCCGTGTTCCCCATTTTTTTACGGAAGGAGAAAGGAATAAGGTCGTAGTTGTAGAAGGACGAAGAATAGGTTACTAGTTGATAGGGTTTAGAGAGTAGTGGCCAAAAGGAAGAGTGTGGATTTTGTCGGGCATAATGTATCTTTTATCATCCCGAGCTGACAACGCTTTTTTAATTTCGGTGACACTGTAGACTTGATGCTTGAAGCTTCGGATATTGTTGAATGTTGCTGATATCGTAGTATCTTCAAACAAACAAGTCTTGTAGTGGTCAAATGTCACGTGTTTTTTCAAATAAGATGTCTTCACTCCTTTTGCTTTCTTCACTGTCGGTGTGTTGTTCTCGTGGTACATCTTAAATGAATACAATTTCGCCATCAGCGCCACTATTTCTTCTAAAGGCATTCCATTTGCTTCATCTTTGAATTTTCCAATTACTTTTTTATATTTTTCATTAAAATTTGGATGGTTTTTCGGATAGTCAGAAAAATCGAAATCTTCTTTGTATGGAAAAGTCCTTAGGTCTTCATACATGTCCAAAGTCTTTATCCAGTAGATAAACGCGTCCGTATCCATGTATGCGACTCCAATGTTTTCCCTTCCGTAATGTTTAACCATTTTGTTATAATGGAAATCATACATCAGGGTTTTACTTATATCCAAAATCGACATACCTATGTATAACGGACGGTCCATGACTATTGTTGTTTTCTTCATACTGACAGCGACTAGATTTTCGTTTATAATCATGGATGTTCCGAAATTTGGTTTTTGCACTAATTTTTCCAATTTCCTAGGATCACTCACTAATTTTACATTTTTGTGTTTTCTTTTGTTCTCCAAGGTCTTCCCAAAGATGGCATTGTTCATTAATTTATAGAAGTCCTTTTCAAATGCTGTTGTCGCTGCAGCTCTTCTTGCAGTGTTGGAATCAATATATGGTTTCAACCAACAAGACTGGGTGAATTCAATTGCTCTATGAATTCTCACTATACGTAGACCCAATTCAAGAGCCTGTTGAACTACCCAGTAGTGAGCCACATAGCGATCCTTATTCTCCAAGGTCATCATCAATTTTGGCCATCTTTCTGTTGGTGAAACTTCAGTCTTGGCTAGGAGAGGCAAGTCGTAGTGATGGTCATGAAGGTGCTCCGGGTATTCAAAATCACAGTCCAAAATATAGCCTTTTGGACCATCCTTTGGAATCTGTGAGATGTCTCCGATGGTGGCCGGGTCGATCCACTTGAAGTCAGCGTAGGGAAGCGGATTTGACATTGCCCAACCATAAAGGTTGTTTGCATCAAAATAGCCAAGGTAGACCGATGGTTGTTGCTCGTCGAAGCCGGGGATGTACTTGTTGTTGGCTTTGACATGACGTGTTACAGCTTGTGTCAAACCGCCCCGTACACCAGATTCCATCATGAGCACCATATCAATATCCGTTAGAAGTTCCAGTCGACAGTTGGTTGACTTTAGCATAGCTTGCCATGCTAATCCTGGAGATGTGTACGAGTGTAGAGGGTCCAGTCCATAGGCGGAGAAGCAGGTGTTTCTGAATTCTTCCATCACATCGCACAGCAGAGTTACGTCCAATTTTATATAAAAGTCAGAATATTCCCCTAAGGTTTGAATGTTTAGTTGGTTCCAAACATTACATGCATGATTGTAGTCTTCAACGGAGATTTCACTTTCGTTTAATTTGCTGTTGAAGGCTTCAATCGGCGGTAGACTGGTTTCTTCAAATTTTTCTGTAGAAGTTATGTAATCGTAGGGGAACACTCCTTTCCGTAATACTAGGTCTAATTTATCTTCAGGTACAATTTTTCTGGTTTCTTTTAGGTCTTCTCTTCTTAGGTTCTCTGACAATTTGGCTAAACTAGATGCCATAAATCTGTAAGAGTCTACGAAGCGAAGTTTAATTTTACCTACTGTTTTTGAAAAGCTGATGTACTTTTCCAATGTTGTAGCAAGAACATCAATTTTACCGTCATCTCTTCCTAACTCCGGGATAATAAAGTGGGAGTCGTAGCCGCTAAGATTGTGTAAAACGACAGGAATAAAGTTTGGCAGTTTGTAATTTATATTGCATGAATTACAAGCAGCTCCTCTGTATAACCCTGTCAGGTGATCGTGATCTCTTACTTTTGGATTTTCTTCACTGAACATCTTCTTGCATAAATAGCATCTTGTCGCTAAGTTGTATTCTTCTTGTTGATTTTGGTTTAAAGGTTCCATAGGTATAATATTACCGAACAAGCGTTGAACCTTTCCAGCAATATCGTACAGTTGGTCTACAAAATACTTAGCGGCTTCTTCACCACGGTAGAGTATTGGAGTGGATGTTAAACCATAGTCTTGCAATTGGTTTTCAGACAAGGTTGATTTAACTAGTAAACAAAAACTGTTGGGCTGATGCAACTGATATTTTGTTCTTCTAGTCACTTCGCCGTCCGGCAGCTCCTGTGGTACTAACGTTGATTCAAAATCTGCATAGACCACTATTGGAATTCGGTATTGGTGAACTGTCTTGTTAAATTGTATTGAAGCTCGGGTAGGCGGTGGAAGACTTATCTTTACTTCATAGTTCTCGTTGCAAAGTCTTTTATGTTCCAATAACCAGTCCAATCCTCCACGTCTTGAATATTTCCAAGAAAAGCAGAAACATCTCTTGCAAACTGTAATCCTATTTACTCTTTTGGTCAATTGTTTTACAACTAACGCTTCAAAGTCTTTTATCCATACATAATGGGAAATTTCACCCTTGGTTATCAATAGCAAATCCGTATGGTTTCTTTGCTCAACCTTTACTACCCGCAAAGGATAAACGTTGTTGGAATCATCCAGACCAAAAACATTGACTGAAACGCCAGGATTTTTCTTTTCAAATTTGTCAATATCTTTTAAAGTAACTGGGTAAGTAAGACCTTGAAAGTTGTAGCGGTGTTCATTTTCGTAGTATTCTCTACTAACTCTACAAGGATTGTTTTTAACATACTTGGTTAACATTGCATACTTGAAACATTCATTACCCTCATTTTGAACATTTCTACACGAGTTAGTGTTTTGGATTTTCTTTGGTAGAGGGATAAAACTACTACCTCTTAAACCATATCCATGTTTATGAACCCTAACATCCATACCTTCGATTGATGACAAAGTCCATCCAGATCCTCTTCCTTCATGTTCTTGGAGTTTGGTTATAAGTTCCTCCAAGCATTCTTCAATAATATCATCAATGTCGGAGGTGAAGGTAAGGGTTCGGTTTTTGGTAATGAATGCTCTCAATGCTGTTTCACCATCAGTATTGTTAAACATAGCCTCTAACACCATTCCAAATTTAATAAAATTTAGCCTTTGTAATTCTTCCCTCAACGTTTGACCAACAAGTTCCTTAGCCTGGGTTATGAATGTTTCCAATTCCAATTGAACGTTATTAATTTTGAAATGTGTTACAACTCGTCCTGGCAAGGCTGTGGTGCGCAGTTGTCTTACATCTTCCAGTTCTTCTTCTTCCATATCCTCCTCTTCGGTGTCCTCTTCTTCGGTGTCCTCTTCTTCAATAGGTCTTGTAGCAGTAGATGGTCCAGCACCAGCAAATTGAATCACACTAGGTCTTCTTCTTTGCATTTGCTGTAGATAGCTGTCCCAGTAGTCCGTCTGCTTCTGGTGCTCTTCCAAAAACCGGTCAATTGAGTCTAAGTCTATTTCATCCATGGTAATATCTTCTTTTCTATCTTCGTCTTCATGTAATTCTCTGTGTATGGTGAAAAGATCTTCGTCTTGAAAGATTTCCCCACAAATGTCGCAAAGAGCCATTTCAAACAGTTTGGCTTTGAATGCACACTCTGTGAATGTCCACGCAATAATGAGCAGCGCACTCCACCGGGACCCTTTATATCCGAGGCAGATAGGTGGGGAAAGTGACGTCATATGGAAACAGGTTATCACTCATGTGCTAAATTTAGCCTTTACACAACCGTTTGTAATACATTTATCAGTAGGCTTGATAAATTGATGATATTTGGTCTAGATTCAATAATTTGTACAAGTTTTTTCAAAGATGTCTGTTTGAGCAAGTTTATGTAGGTCAAGGTCATTTGGAATTATTATTTTGAGCGGGGGATAGAGCACTAAGCAGCATCATTTACTACAAAGTGCTCTATCCCCCGCTCACATTCTTTTTTAACTTTTTGTTTAAACTTTTTACAAGGGTGAAACATCACCATCAGAGTCGGAATCATCCTCATCACGGAATAGGCAGCGATGACAATACATAATTCTTCTGGCAACTAACATCCTATCCATTGGACGATGGGGAGTGTCTTGTTCTTCTTCTTCTTCTTCGATTTCCAATTGGAATTCCATTTCCGACTCAGATGACGACTCTAATGTTTCGTAGGCATGCAAGTCCACCTCATTGTCCGTTGAACCAGCTTCGTCAGAGTCCGTTTCAATATCCATTATCTCTTCCTCCTCCTCTTCTTGATCAACCGCAGGTAGTTGGTCCTCTACTTCTATAATTTCTAGAGGTATTACCTCCAGAATAGAGACAATTCTGTTGCGATGGAACACGGTGTTGTCAAGTGGAGCCATGGTATGGAAGTGTTGTATCCATCCAATTTGCTTACCCTTTTTATACCCCCACCAACTATACAATTTATGTGGGTCAAGGTCACGTAAAGATACCCTTTGAGCGGGGGATAGACCACTAAGCAGCATGCTAGTCCATTGCCGCAAAGTGATCTATCCCCCGCTCTATTCCGCAGACCACACTCAAGTCCAAGTCCACATCCAAGTCCACATCCATATGTTACACTTTATTATTACTGCCACCAAGTAATTGTCACTCGCACATTTACTTGGTTTTGATAAAGGTACTGCACAAACTCCATATTGGTTGTTTGTTCGTTATACAAATGCATCATGAAATATGCAATCTTATCGATTGCGGCATTGTCCAACGGTTCGCAATTCACAAGTTCCAATGTGCCCTGGCTGGTCTTCTCCTCTATAAGTTCCACCACTTCGTTGATGTCTTCTTCCAAGAGGATGAACTCAACACTGAAGCTCTCCATTGTTGTTGATAGTGTCTAGACAAATGCTTGACTAAATGCTTTATTCATCAGTCCTACATATATACCAATTTCCCCCTCCTATTACCCATTCCCCCTCTACCTTTATATGGGTCAAGGCCATCCAATAATACCCTTTGAGCGGGGGATAGACCACTAAGCAGCATGCTAGTCCATTGCCGCAAAGTGATCTATCCCCCGCTCTGTATTCCACACAAGTCCTAGTCTTTACACACACACACATAAGCCCCCAGTCTTTTACACTTACTCATATACTCTGTCCTCCCTGCCAATTAAGAGTTCCCCATGTTTGCCACTATTTTCAATTAACCTTTCCAAGTCCCAAAACACAATGTCCAAATTAACCAAGTTCGCTCGTCCAATTTGAAACACACTATTCCCCCCAAAGTCACTTGCTCTCACTTGTTGTCCTGTATACTGCTTCTTTTTCCACGCTACAATCACTACCCTACCTTCTTCAACAACCATTCTTTTAACATTATCATACACCTTCTTCAACATCCCTTTACAGTTTAAATAGTTTATGGTTACATACTCCCACTCCTTACCAATGATCAGTGATCCACTCATTTTCTAGCGTTCCACTGGAAGGTTCAAAGCAGAATGAAGTCGGGATGTACAGACCCCCCTCTTTTATACCAGTTAACTGGTTGTCCTTGCTGTAAAGTGGGTCAAGGTCATCCAATGCTACCCTTTGAGCGGGGGATAGACCACTAAGCAGCATGCTAGTCCATTGCCGCAAAGTAGTCTATCCCCCGCTCTGTATTCTACACACACACACACACACATGTCCCTGTCCAAGTCTTTCATTACATACCCAATATATATTCAGTTCCTTCATCATCACTATCACTCATCACTGCTTCCACAAACTCCACAGGATTAAAGTTAAATTGTTTCAATTGTTCTTTTAAGTTTTCAATTTGTTGGTCCTTTACTTCTAAAACACTGTGAAGGTGTGATATGTAGTCCGCTGCCTCGTTGATGCTTGCTACTCTCGGATCGCCTAACTTCAAGCTGGGAACTACACCCTGCAGCCTGTAGTACGCCATACGCCTTTCTTGCTCCTGCCGTTGACCAGGACTGAGCAAGCCTTGCCCGTCTTGGCTCACCTCCAGCAAGGTCCGTAGCAGTGGAGCTTTGCAGGCGTTTGCCCGAGCAACAGTTATGCTGTGGAATGGTCGAGCAGGTCCACGAGTAGCAGGCAGGACGTTGGCAGCACGCCTTCTTGAAGAAGAAGAGGAAGCCTGAGAAGTTTTGCAGTTGGAAGCCATGTTGAAGTGAGGTATTCAGCTAAGCGATACAAAGCAGAATAACCAAACTGCACATCAATACCCGTATATATACACTTATCAGTGGTGGGGGTACTAGCTAGCCTTGGTAAAGTGGGTCAAGGCCATCCAAAAACATTACCAGAACGGGGGATAGATCACTAAGTGGCATGTTAGTCCATTGCCACAGAGTGATCTATCCCCCGCTCTGTATTTCACATTCACGCACACATTCATACATACACACAAGTCCCAGTCCAAGTCCTTACCCACACACCTATCCACTCTCATCCTCACTATCATCACTGTCCAACAGGCTTTCACACTTCTTAATCAGTTTTTCCCATTTACTCCTGACATAAAGTAGCTCCCTGCGAGTATTCTCTAGCATTCTGTCCCTTTGCTCTATCACTTCGTCGTACCACTCGATGATGTTTGGTGGAGTCTGAGTGGATGCATCCGTCGTGGTTGGTTGAGACGCTCCGCTGCTCCGCAACTCCTTCCTCACAGGACCAAAGCCGGAGAATCGGACACGACTTCTTGACGAAGGCCCCGATCGGATTGGTCCAATGCTCGGGCTGGAGTTGGAGGCGACCGGGCCAGAGGTAGAGGCTGGGACGTTCATAGCAGACATGGTGGTGTTCAGCTTAACGGTGTAAAGCAGAATGAGAGCACGGTTGATCACCACTCCTATATATACCCATCTTTAGTGGTGGGGATAACACTGGGGGGGGGGGGGTTTAAAAGAAATTTTGCTTAGTCTTCCCGGTCATCAGTTTTACATACCTTTACCACACCCATTATTTTGGTTTCTTCAATAACTTTACACACCTCAAACACCCAAGCAAACAGCTCATCTATGTTGTTATAATTAATTTTTGTCCAGTGTTCATACTTATGAGTTTGGTTGTTTATAATACATAGATAAAATGTAGACCCGTCTTGTCTTATACAATACTCAACTTCCATTCTATGCTGGTTTAGCACTTCCCAAGCATTGTGTTGATCTATCAAGAAGTCACCACCTTTGTAATTGTACCGTGACATGTTTACCACGGAGCACAGAAACAGACTGAAGCAAATGAACGGCTCATACAAGCTTAGTAAGAGCGTTAGAGTGGGGGTATCACGTGATACACAACATTAGTTGTAAGTAATTTATATGGGTCAAGGTCATTCAAACTTTGAAAAATTTTTACCTCCAAACACTTGTAGCAAGCTACAAGTGTTTGGAGGTAAGTTTTTATTTGTTAATGATTTATTTGTAACTTAGTCTTCACCCTCAAGGACACGGTTTGAGATTGTCCCAGTGACTTTACATCACCGCCAGGTTAAAGTATTATACAAGTCAAGTATTTTTTTTTTTTTATTAGTTGACTTGTATAATACCCCTCTCCCTTACTTTAAGAGGGTTAAGACTAAATTTGGAAAAATAATTTGGAAAAAGACTTTTAAATATTGTCCAACACAACCTAACAATTTTGGCTTTTTCTTTTTAGTGAGCCCATGTCCTAATCCATTTCCCAAACAGATCGGCATCCTTTTCTTCGAATTAAATAAGCCCCGGGGACAAAAAATTCTCTTTGTACCATCGCAGGTGGTACTTTCATTCTATGAAGGCGGCCATCACCTTTTAGAATGATTTGCACATTTATGTTAAACTAGAGCTCGCCCACTGGTCGAAATTCGACCAAAAATTCGGTTGATATTGAACCAATTTTAAAATTGTATATAACTGAAACATCTGTTCCTACTGACTTGATAGCATTAATTTGTTATTACAACAGATGTCTATAGATTCAATTATCCTTTCCCCATAAGAATAACATTGAAACTTTGAAAGCCAGTGGGTCGCAGCCCTGGGGTCCGATGTGAATGAGAATGTGATTCTGCTCATCTACAAGACAATACCTTTCTAACGGTATGCACGGATTTCTCCTACGATGCCCACAAACTGAGAAAAAAGGAGGAAACGAAACATGCTTGCCTATTAATATATAGATGCTCCATAAGCTTGAACAATGAAATAATATTTTTTGTCCCTCTTGAGCCTATTAATTTTCAGCTTCTGCGGACTGTTGGGGTGTTTGAACTTGGACTTTTCAGGCATAATATTAAGGCTATAGGGCTTTGGTGTCGGAATTTTGATTTTCTTATTCAAGTGTCGTTGGCAACGATCTTTTTCTGGAAGAGCAAAACTCGGACAACAAAGAACCACAGCCTCTCTGCTAAACCAAACATAATCGCATTTATCACGCTTGCCAGCAGGGCATTTAACACGATTACGTTTCTTTTGTGTTGGACTCTTAGTGTTTTGGAGCTTCTCCGAATTAGGCTGGCTAGAAGAAATAGGGGTGGAAGGGGGTGGAAGAGGCAAAGATTGGTCAAAAGGAATGGAGCAAACAATTTTGGGTGGGGTAGGAGAGCGTGTTAGGTCTATGGAGGGAAGTTCAGGGGAAAAGATGGATTTACGGGATGCTTTGGTTGGTGTGGATGGCATGGGGGATATGGGTGAGGGACATTGTGATTTGGTATAGGATAGGATTTTTTGGGTTCTGCTGTAGGGGGTTATCCTCGACCTGGACGTCTCTTCGAAGACTGCAGACTCCGATCCTGAGTCCGATAGCAGCGAGAGTGCTGGAGAGGCTACCGGGACTCGACCGCTGAGTTTTCCTGACGATGGTGGAGGTGCACCGGCCTCTTCCACTGTCGGCGGCAGTGGCGACAGGCTGGGCATGGAGGCGGGCTGTGGTGGCGGCGGCGGCGGTGGTGGCATCGTCAGGCAGCTCAAGATGTTTGCAGTCATCAGATATTCCAGGATCGAGGCGGAGGATGATGGAGGTTGAGTCGTGTCGGTTGAGGTTGAAGCTGGCGGGTAGTTTTTGAGTTTAAGGCCCATTTTACCCATTGTAATAAATGGACTTAATGAGAAGAATAGATGAGAATAAAAAAGTGAAGTTATTATAAATAATCTCAAGAACAAGAGAGAACCTGTCCGTACGGGAGCTTGGACGGGAATGAGAAGTGCATGCAGCCGGGCCGCCTTATATCCCCACCGGGGCTGCCACGCCCAGGATATCAGGGGTGGGGGAGGGGGTGGGGGTGGGGGTGGGGGTGGGGGAGGGGGTGGGGGTGGGGGTGGGGGTGGGGGTGGGGGTGGGGGTGGGGGGGGGGGCTCACACTTTTGGTCGGGGGGGGGGGGGGGGCTCGCACTTTTTGAAAAAATAAACCCCACTTGGGACATTTATGTTGCCATCGCTGAAGCCTCCCAAGACACCCAATTCCAAACTTGTGCGTTACTAATACCTAACTGTTAACTTTTAAAAGACCTCTATATATATATAAACTGTGTTAGTAAGATCTGACTGTTAAAGATTTTGAAAACTTTTATATTTAGGTCAAGGTCACGAAAAAACTTTAAAAAAATTAAGCCCCACACCCCCTATGGGGGTGTGGGGCACTTGGGTTGTCATCGCTGTAGCCTCCGAAGAGACCCAACTATGACAACAAGGCAACATCCAATGTCGTGTACCCTTCGCCACGCGAGACTTGTAAACATTTACTGCATTTCCAACTAATAACTTTTCCAATAGCTAACGAAATGTCATTTACATAATTTTGAAAGAAACTGAGGACGCCCTAGTGGCTTACGTCCTCGGTCCGAGTGCAGAGGCCATCGGCTCATTACCCCCGTATAAGCGTACAAACGGACCACCTCCTATTTCTCAGCCGCATTGAAGCATGCATGAGAGGAGCCTAACAATTATAAAAAAAAGTGGCTTTACACGGGGGCCTACTCCCGTAACCCTATCTTTAATATTTTTAATTTAGCAATGCAGTAAATTTTTACAAGTCCTATGTGGGTCAAGGCCACACGGACATTAAAAAATTTCGGCCCCCGTACATCCATGGCGAACCACGAATGTTCGGGGGCCTTGGGGACAAAAAACACAAATAGCTAACAAAGTTTCATTTACATAATTTTGAGTTTCCAGAAGGGAAACTAACTGAGGACACCCTAGTGGCTTACGTCCTCGGTCCGAGTGCAGAGGCCATCGGCTTATTACCCCCATATAGGCGTACAAACGGACGCTCCTATTTCTCAGCCGCATTAAAGCATGCATGAGAGGAGCCTAACAATTATACAAAAGTAACTTTACACGGGGGCCTACTCCCGTTCCCTGTCTTTACGATTTACTTTGAGCATTGCAAAAGCTCAAGGGGGGATTGCTAAAACAAGCGTATACACTTTAGAAAAATATAACACACTTACAACACACAATTGAGCTCAACGTAGTCAATGCTGGAACAAGCACATACATGTTAAACACATATAACAAACAAGACACAAAGGATAAAAGACACACAGGAGACATAAGGTACAAGTAAAACACTCTCATATCAAACAATTCGCAATACCCAAACGCAAGCGCAATATCTTACAACTAATACAAGTCTTAAAGTTAGAGTAGACTTCGCTAAACACTGAAGGCGCCATTCAATGTTTAGTGATGCCTATGGCGGTCCGTCCCGATCGTTCACGTTCAACGCGCGGGAGCGGACTGCGAGCCGGCTCTGACTGGGCCCCCTTATATCCCCACCGGGGCTGCCACGCCCAGGATATCAGGGGTGGGGGTGGGGGTGGGGGTGGGGGTGGGGGTGGTGGTGGGGGTGGGGGTGGGGGGGGGGCACTTTTTGTCGGGGGGGGGGGGGTTCGCACTTTTTGTCGGGGGGGGGGGGGTTCGCACTTTTTGTCGGGGGGGGGGGGTCAGGTAAGTTATGTGGGTCAAGGTCACCTACAACACTTGTACTCTAAGTGTTGGCTATACCCCCACCACAAATGGGTCCCTAGGCTGCACAACACCGCTTCGCCAGTATGTCTCCGGCTTCCATGCGGTGCGTCTCGCTGTTCTCTAGCTCTCTATATGTAAGTAATTTTACAAGTTCTGAATGTAGGTCACTACACTTTAACTCTGGGACGATATCGACTTGTAGTATTTCAGTGTTTTGACTCAAGGTCATCACACTTTAACTCTAGCACATCGGTTATCGTACCAGAGGTGCTCAATAACCTAACTTGTAATGTTTAGGGTGGCGTTTTCACGCCACGTGGTATTGCCATGAGTGTCCAGTCCAAGTTTTAAGTTAAATTAATTTTACTGTAATCTTTTCCATTTCCGCTTCGTTTTGCCAAAGTATAAGGTGTCGCTTAATAAAGTGGTATTTCTCTAAAGTTATAGGAGATTGCAAGGATACAATTAGTTTATTTAGGAGACTCTTCATCTTGGAGTTTAACACAATTTCCACTTTGACTTTGCTTCCTCGGCTCTCACAGCCTAAGCTGTACAGAAATGTTTCTTCTAGTGCCAACTCGGGCCAAGAGAACAGTGTGTTGACTGTAGGACAGCTCATGGTGAAGTGATGCGATACTCCAGCGTACCACCTCACCTTCCCCCGCCACTGTGACCTTCCCCCACTCCTGCTGTTTCCCCCACCTCTTTTCCCTTGACTCATGCGCTACAAGCAGTCTCTCAGTATTGTGCGGACTTTTGTGAGGTGAAGCCATGTCGCAGGACACTTTAGGTAAGAAACTTAGCCGTGTTAAGACTTTATTAGTTGCTCACTGTCCACCACTCAAAGTTAAGAGAGTTTCAACTTTAGCTAAGTGGCGCAAACTGTTGCGCGGACACCCTAAGTTTTATACAAAACAGACTAATGTCAGTTTTACTGATGAGGATTTGTTTAAAATATTGGATGAAATGACTTTTCCTTGCAAAATTCAGTTAGTTACTCCCATTCCTGACAGTTTAGAGTCTTAGTCTTTCAAGCCAATATACCTAGCATACACAGAGCCTGACAGTCAGTCACTCGGTGGCTGTCGTGGGGTGCGCATCGGTGTCGGCGCTCCGTTGTTAGGTTTTCAAGGTCACAGTAATATCAAATTGTTGGTGTTGTGCTGGTTCAAGGTCACCTGAGGGATAACCGATTGCCCATTTAGGCAGGGTCATGTCAGAAACTCGAGTTTAACTTGGCACTTTTGCCGTTTCTCGTCGAAAATTCGCTCCAAGTGGTCAAGGTCACGGGGACTCTGACTGAAACTCGGAGCGTAGTGCGAGAAACGGTAAAAGTGCCAAAAAATTTTAAGTTTCGGCGTGACCTTGACCTCAGTGGCGTCGGTGACGTCATTTTGATGACGTAAGGGGTGATGACGTCATCAGCACGTCATTTCTGTGACGTCATGGGTGTGACGTCATCGAAATGACGTCATAGGTGATGACGTCATCGATGACGCAATCGATGACGTCATCGATGACGTCATCGGTGAGGTCATTGACCTCGATGACGTCATCCCTCAGGTGACCTTGAACTGAGCCAGCACCAACAATTTGACACTACTACAATGTGCTTGCAGCATTTTCTTGGCAGTATGTTGGTGGTATATATAAAACCTGTGCTCATCAAATATTTTATTCGCTGATTTACCATACAAAGCAATGATAAAAGTCTCGCCCGCTACTGCAATTTGCTCCTTGGTTGCATCTCTGTCATTAAAAATGCTCACTGTTTTTCTAAGCCGCTCTTCTTTTTTTCAATCAATTCAGAGACTTTACCTTCCCTTTTCTGAAAAGACTATATGTGGTATCACATCCTGACACTGCATGACAAAATAGAAGGACATCTTTGCATTATTCATGGATCTCCCGTTGTTTAGACATGTTGAACATACTCGCCCTTTTAGAACCAGATTAAGGCCTCAGTAACCACATGATTTCAGTAGTGGATCTACATGTTAGTATGACTAAAATGTCTGTGTCCTGAGCAACGACAACTACTTTCTCAGCATGTGTAGCACGTTCCAGGGCTACTGTAGTGATCAGTACGTCAGCATCATCTGTTGCTTGATGTATTTCAAATCCATTACTATAAGTATGCTCAAATGCCAAACCTTGTAGATTCATGATCGTGTTAAATTGAATTTCCGACATGAACTGCAAAAAGTGCAAGTTTTTCATTATTAATATAAGTTTTTCTCGATAACCGTTAGTGATACAGCAAAAGTGTAAATAGAACAAAGATGTATTTTTTTATGCTCTTCGACTTTTGTATTTACAGTTTTTCTGTATTTCCAACGGTTAGTGAGATATGAGCAAAAAAGTGAAAATCGGCCACCATTTCCCAAGATGGCGGCCGTAGCACAGCATGCACGAATTTTGATATGTTGTTACTAGGTGTTAGTACTACACATATGCAAAGTTTCCCGTTTTAGGGAATTATTTCCAGGTAGAGGGATATTTTTACCTAATATGACTGGCCTAGAACATCAGTTTATTTTTACACTAATTGAAATGGAATAAGTTTTAGAAATCGACTTTAGTTTGTTGTTTTCTGTTTTATAATCTTATAGCTTGTATATTACAATTTTTATAGGTTTGTCACCTGCTTGTACTGAATTGTTTAAAACAATGACATATGTTACAGTTATTAAATAACGGAGCACCACACTCATGATTTCCAAGAACTATTGACTGAGAAATTTATAGTATAATAGTGATTATTTCAATTAGAAAATAAATTATTCTAACTCAAGTATTTGTTAAATTGAATGTTTTGATATTAATAAATAAATTGCTTGTCAAAAACGTGTACTAATAATACATCTAACACTATCATAGATAAAAAATAAGCAATATCCTCTTAAGAAATCTGCTTTGTAGTCATTAATAGAATGAAAATGAGACATGTTATGAGTTCAAGAAAACATAGTTTCGTAAAAAAATGATAACTGTAACAAAAATATCTAATAGTTGTTTATATTTAAAAGTTTTGAATTTCTTATACTTTTTACAAGATTTTACTATGAACTTTATTGATTCAAAGTATTAAAAATCAGTCATTTATGTAAAACATAAACAGAATTCTAATCTAACAGAATTCTAAACAGAAATAATAATAATAAATAAAAGAGGTTACATGTTTTGATGTTTTTATTTAGACACATCACAATATTTAAGTTCTTAAATTGTAACGTGTGAGGCAACATAACCATTTATAAGAGAACGTGGCAGGGAAGAAGTAAGGAGTTGAATATAGTAAAACACAAAAATGAAATAACATGGCATATATTGAGCAAAAAATAATATGAGGAACAATACAATTTCATACAACGTTAGCCTACAATAATAAAATTCAAATTTAGTCTTTCAGCATAATAACTTGATCACAGCCATGATTAATAAAATTGTTAAATTGATCAGGATTATTTTTATTTTGAGTGAGTAGGCTATAGGCCTACATCTGATAAAACGTGTGAAATTCTAGAGTAGTATAATAAATCTTTAATTTATTCAAACATGAATAAATTCAAGTCATCTTCCGAAATGGACTTATAGTTGTTTCAACGACTTAATGACTCATTTGCTGGCCAGTGTTTATAATAATTTGTTCAAGTTAAAATTAAATGACAAAATATAAACTTTAGATTTCAATCGGTATTAAACATTTTAAATTCAACAATTTACAACAACAAATAAATAAGTACAAACACCTAACATTGAACATAGTACAAAACATCCAAGGCTTAAATGGTCTTAGGCCATAAATTAAACGGAATGAACATAAACAGCTAAATGGAAAAGAAAATCGGGAGCAGAATTTTGTACCGGCATTACCAAAATGGAATTTAGAACAGGATGGCCTAAACGTGTTCCGTTAAAGTAATTATTTTAATTAAATTCCAAGTCCCTAACCTTAACCTAGTCCAACAGACTTAAACACTAATTGACTCATTACATCATATTCAAATATAAACCAAGTTGATTAATAACCCGTTGCAGCAGTGGGACGACACGACCGGATATCTCCAAGTTCGTGGCTTCACAAGTCACAGGTTAGAATAGTCTTCTGCACGGGAAATGAAAGGCCTAGTTGAATGTTAATTTAAATTTTTTTTATGTTCACTGAGTTAGTTGGAAAATTTAAACTGTCACTTAATTGAAACTGAGTCTGTCCTTATAGTTGAATGAAAATGTGGCCACTGATTTTAAACTGTAGAAAAATATGGATGAAGGGCACCTGAGTTAGCGAAGCGGTGAGTGTAGATAGGCCTGGGTTCCTGCAGTTGATGAGGGTGGAATAACGAGTCTTAGATTCCAGATAATACAATATAGTACAAGATTTCCTATTCAAAAAGGCCTATTCTGAATTAACAGTTAATATTTCCATTTGTTTGTTTGAATTTACTGATTTCATCAACCCTAACCTATTCCCTGGCCCTTAACCTATAATTTTTGCCTAACCTATAAAACTTGACCAAAATTGTGTGCAACGAAATTATGTTCAGAAAATACACATGACAATTACTAATAAAGCGATCAAAACATACTCATTAAATATAGTAGACGGTAAGTAGGCTATTCATACATCACATTAGACAAAGTCCTGAGACCACGCCTGGTCCGTTAAATTTCTGAAAAATAATTTTTGTACCAAGATACCTGATCCTAAACAAATAAACATTTATTACAATTAATAGCCGCAAATAATAGTCAAACAAAATCTTGGAACATGTGCTCTCCGACATGCCAACCAAGACATGAAATTTTCCTGTTGAGGACAATCAGTTTAATCCACAATTCTCTGAAAATACTTTGAACAAGTGACGATCATTATTTTACATTTAACACTGTTTTAACATTTGATCTCCATACAATAATTCCAAAGTCACAAAATTATTTTTGGTTCATTCATAGTGAAATTTAATAAGCTCAAGTTGGGAAATCGTAGCCGGTAACCTCCAAGCTACGGCATCAAAGTATTTTTTATTCTACAAAATTTGCATTTCGATTGAGTGAATTCCTCGTACGTGAATTGAGTGAATTCCTGGCATTTGGTGAATAGATTAATACAGCTTCATGGTGATGGAACTTTCTTCCTCGACATTAATTTCTCGAAGTGTCTTCATTGTCAAGTTTCACTGGTGAGAGTTTGAAAGGAAAAGAAAGACCTCACAGACGGGCGATCCAAGGTGCTGAGGAGGGGGGCGGGGAACATTTGACAGCTGCGAGAAGTCCAAAAGTTTCGGCACAGCCAGCTGGATATCAAGCGGCCAAACTCAAAACGGTACTATATGAAATGAGCCATACTGACATGGCTCAAAATGTTGAGTTGTATGAGAAATTAAATTACAAAGGTGAGTTAAATATTTCGATTTAAAAAGGTGACAATATTTTTCTTAGATACCCGGTTTTTTTAATAATTTATTCTCATTACTAAAATTTAATTACGTGTTGACCAAAATAATACTCAGTTTACAAAAAATTAATTAAATAACAAATGGAGGGGCTCACAACCTACAAGAAAAAAAAAAATCGCGTGGATGGGGCTACTCCAATGAGACTAGTCTTTCCAGGCAAAGGAAACAGAATAACTTATTTATATTTTATTTCTACAACAAAGAATTACCCTGAAAAATTCCTCCTTAAACACATAATTTAGCAGCTACTTTCTTTTCACATTTATACAACCTTGGCCTCTTTACTTGCTTATCATTTCCAAGGGGGGGGGATCCTCAAAATTATTTTCCAGGATTTGCAAAAGATTTTTCTTAAAACTAAATAACAGAAATAGAATTACAAAATAACAACAGAAACAAGAAATAAATAAATAAGTTACAACAACATCACAGCCGTTTTCAGTTCATGGTGGTAGAGTCAGGAGTCCTGCTGAGTGGAGCGTGTCTTCACCGGCCCGTCCCACGTTACTCCCTGTGATGGTGATGGAGGTGGAAGTCGTCTATCAGGGACCTCATTCGTCGAACGGCAACCAATTTGAGCAGACACACTCATTTTATGAAACAAAAGATAATAAAATGTGACATTTGAGGATGCACAATGGTTAAATTATACTGTGACACTAAAGTAAGTCCACACAATACGGCAGCAGTGGTCCTTAGGAAGAAGAAAGAAAACTTTTGACAATTCCAAATGCCACAGTTGATGAGCACATCCCGCAGTTGTGCCACCCTCACGAAACAAAACAAAAAACAAAGCACTATAACAACAGACTACTTTCGATCTCACAGAACTTGATTCTCGCCTGATGAACAGCGTCACGGCTCAAAGGCCGTGACCAAAAAATCTGCGGCTATATGTCAGCGTGGTGCCCCCGCTGAAAAGGACACTAGAAAAGAAAACAACCGCGGAGAGGCTTAAAAGGACTGTTGCTGGTGAGAGGATGAAGAACGTCCTTTTCATCAAACCGGCACCAGGAAAGTCCTATACCGACATTGTTGGCAAACAGCAAAGGGACATCCACCCTAAGGACTCGGATGTGGAGGTCCGGTGTCTTCGCAGGACAAACGATAGTGGTGTGCTCATCGGACTGGGCTCTGCTGGCGGCCAACAAGAAATTGCTCAGGTGGTGAAAACTGCTCTGAAGGAAGGCGGGAAACTGTTGAACGTTACCCCTCAAGTCCGGGTGGAGATCATGAACCTCGATTCTTGTGACACCCAGGACGAGGTGAGAGACGCTCTAAAGCGAGAGTTCGGGGATGGTTTGGGAGATTGTGAAGTATTCCTAACCAGACCTAACGCCCGCAAGCAGCGGTTAACCCAAATGCAGCAGATGTACAAAAGCTTTTGCAGAAGGCCATGATCAAGGTCGGCTGGGTGCTCTGCCGTTTGAGAAATCGGGTGGAGATCCCACGCTGCTACCGCTGCCTGGAGTACGCATCACACTCCCGGGGAGGAGGCAAAGGGCCTGACCAGAGTGCGGCGTGCTGGAGGTGCGGAGGCGTTGGTCACAAGTCCTCCTCTTGTGACAAGACGCCCTCTTGCGCATCTTGTAAAAAGTAATAGTCTAGAGACCATCTGACCATGTTCAAGGCTCTGGCACCTCCCAGATTTTTAGAGACCTCCTGGTCTCGAAGAGGAACGACAGGTGCCGGAAGTGAAGGTCATTCAGGGAAACCTGAATGGGAGTGTCGTGGTAGGCTCCCTGGTGGATAAATTGTACGCAAGACGGGAAAATCCGTCGTTTTCGTGAGCGAGCCTTACAGAGCTTAAGGTTCATTATGGTTCCCTGACCATATAGGATGGGCCGCTTTGTGGGTACCATACCCGCAAGTGGTTCCCATCAAGGCTAGTGTTAATGGCGAAAATATTGCCTCGGTCACTAGCAAAGGGATCATTTTCGTCAGCTGTTATTTTTCTCCAAATGACAGGATTCACCGATCTCGCAAGAAGTTGGATGCCATGGAGGATGTGATTCATAAAATCCTCGGTCCATGCCTAGAGAATTCAATGCCAGAGTGAGAAAGCGGGGGATTCCTCACACAGGCACCAGCGGAAGGTGTTTGATTGAGATGGCATCCAGACTGGGGTTGCTGACAATGAATGAGGGGAACCCGACTACTTACCGTGGACCTGGGTTTGGGGAGCCAATTCCCGACGTAACCCTCGCCTCGGAGGGTCTGGCGTCCCGTGTTGTCGGTTGGAAGGTGATGGGCGATTACTCAGGTAGTGATCACGAATACATCACCTTCGATCTGGCTAGAAGGAGGCAAGTGCCACTCAGCAACAACCTGCGCCCACTTGGATGAAACCGCTCTGGGCTTGACGAAGAGAGACTGATACGGTTCCTGCAAAACCATGCCTCCTGGCTAGAGAATTCAAAGCCATAGCGAGAGAGTGGGGAATTCCTCACACAGACACCCGCGGAAGGTGTTTGATGGAGATGGCATCCAGACTGTGGTTGCTGACAATGAATGAGGAGAACACGACTACCACGACTACTTACCGTTTAGGGACTACTGGGTTTAGGGAGTCAATTCCCGACGTAACCCTCACCTCGGAGGGTCTGGCGTCCCGTGTTGTCGGTTGGAAGGTGATGGGCGATTACTCAGGTAGTGATCAAGAATACATCACCTTCGATCTGGCTAGAAGGAGGCAAGTGCCACTCAGCAACAGCCTGCACCCACTTCGATGAAACCGCTCTAGGCTTGACGAAGAGAGAATGATACGGTTCCTGCAGAACCGGGAGGGGTGGGAAATGTCCCACTGATGTCTGCCGATCAGCCGAGCAGTTCAGACGCAGAGGCAGTCGGTGGAACACACGTCTCACCTCATACATCGTGCGTGTGACGCATTGTACAAGCGCCCATTGTATCGGAGGACTGAAGAAATCGCCGCACTAAGGCGGTCCTGCCTGAGACTCAGGGGGTGGGCCCAGCAAGCTTGGTGCAGACCCGAAGGCAGCAGTGAGATCAGAAGAGTACATAGCGGCCAAAAGAGCTCTGGTCAAAGAATCAGACAAAGCAAGGTTCGCTGCTGAAGCGCATTGTGTGAGGACGTTAACCGGGACCCCTTGGGACAGGGGTACAAATTGTTAACGAGAGAACTCGCACAGGGACCCGGGTATGTGCCGATTGAGGCCGAGAAGATGCGGAACATCGTGGATGGACTCACTCCGGATCACCCGGTCAGAGCCGACGCACCCTTTCCGGTTGACGTTGATGAAGTTCCTTTATTCACGCTGCAGGAGCTGCAGAGAGCCACGAGGTCCTTGAAAAACAACAAAGCCCCTGGCCCGGACGGAGTACCTTCGGAGGTATTGAAGCTGGTAGTGAAAAACTGCCCTCAATTCTTCTTGAACATGTGCAATGTCTATTTGAAAATGGGGATGTTCGCATCCCGCTGGAAACAGGCAAATCTCGTTCTTATGAGCAACAAACGGGGTCCGCCGGATGCTCCATCATCACATCGCCCTCTGTGCATGCTGGACACGGCAGGAAAACTGATGGATAAACTATTGAAATCGAGAATCGGAGAAGCTGTTCGAGCGGCAGAGGACCTTTCAGTCTGGCAAAACGGATTCCAAGGGAGCCTGATTAATTTGGTAGATTCAGTGAAACGAGTTGATCAGGCGTGCCACGCGGCTCAACCCATCGTGCTGCTAGTTACGCTTGATGTAAAAACGCTTTCAACTCAGCACGTTGGTGCGACATTCTGGGTGTACTTGAGCCGAAGTTCAGGTTACCTGGGTACCTCCTCGCCATGGTAAGAGACTATATAAGGGACCAGCGGCTGCTGTGTGAGACAGACCGGGGAGTTGTGGCCAAAACCGTAACTTCTGGGGCAGCTCAGGGTTAGGTGCTGGGAAGCGTTTCATACGACAGCCTGCTCCGCACGGAGATGCCACACGGAACGTACCTTGTGGGATATGCCGACGACGTGGCGGCAGTCATCACCGAACGGGACTCCCAACTGGCTCAAATGAGATTAAACCAAGTCATGCACTTGGTGGAGAGTTGGATGAGCGATCATGGCCTGCAGCTGGCGATCTCCAAAATTGAAATAGTAATGGTAACTAGGAGACGGATACCCACGATCATCCCGATGCGGGTGGGTACCGAGGTGATCGAAACGCAGAGAAGGCTAAGTATCTGGGGGGTTGCTGGTCAACAAGCTCACCTACTAGGACCACATCAGGATTGCATGTGACAGGGTAGCTGAAGTGACCTCTAGACTCGGAAGGCTTATAAATATAGCTTTTACTATTACTACCACGAATTTAGAAAATCTTTAACTCATTTTTATATCAGATACTTTGTTATCAAATACTCTTAGATCTTGAAATAAAGATAAAGGATAAAAAATAATATAGTTGGACTATCATTTTGGACTTATTTCTTTATTAATTATTCTTAAGTTTTTTAGTTTTAAGTTTTTAATTATTAAGTTTTTTTACTAATTCATTACCAATATTGCATTGTGGTCCTGAATCAATAACACTATGTTTTATTTTTTCTTATCTTAACAAGTGTCCCTAGCACAGTGTACAAATAACAATAAGTATATTAAATTACGAAGGAACAAAGTAAAACCAGACTAATTCAAAGGAACACAATTGTATTGGAATAAAACATTACATTGGGTGCACCTTTAATATCATTGTGATACAATTACTTTAATTGGATCTTATTTACACCGTCTTCTTAAGATAATTTTGTTGTTAAATTAAAATTATTGTAATCCAATTACTGGAATGGCAACTTATTTGCACAGTTTCTTAAGAAAGTTTTGGTGGCAATAATCCTAAATGTCATGAATAAAAAATAAGTAAATTGCCTTTTCTATACACGCAAAGTAGTAAACTGACAATAAACAGTGGCTGGTTAATAAATTTCAAACGTGGAATTAATACATTCTTAACCAGATGGAGAACAACAGTGTGTATGTGTTTTGTCGCCCATTGTTAGTTTTGTGTTTTCTGACTGGAACCTTCCCTGCTACAGGAATATTTTCAAAACACTCAAAGAACCTCGAGTCAAGATTTTTTTCACCTGCAGGAGGATTACTTTCGGCTGTCTTCGTGTTAAACCTATACTCCAATTTTATTAATTTTCCAATATTTTTTCATTTTTCTTACATCTTTGGATTTGTATTTTTAATCGTTCATCTGATCAATTATATTCGCACGATCATTTATCTACACTCTTCAAAAAATATTATTTCAGCTTTGAAAATGGTTGACTTTTTTTGTACATCACACGAACCTCTGACTTTGGACCATCATAGAACCCAACTTAAGATTTTCGTTTTGGTAATTTTTATGCTTTGTGCTTCTGAGCATGTTATGACATGTATAATAACCAGTTTACATTGCTTTAAACTCAACAAATTGACTTTGCACCGGGTCATCAAAATTCCTTGCTGGACAGTTTTGTTGAATAGAATCCAACATGATGGTTGCCCTTTTCGGTATTCCTCAATTGCATGTTTTTTATTCTACAGTATAAATCTTAAAATACGTAATATTTTAGGCCAACTTAAACATGCTACAGAAGGGAAATTGGGAGTTTTGTTGCAACGAGATGTCCTTCAGAAGATTTTCAAGATTATGGAAAATTCTAGGAAATTCGATAGCTTGCTAAAACACAGTGTGTTATTTAATTTTGTCGTTCTCATTTTTAAGATTATCGCTTTATTTTTAACATCTCCAGTAGCATACAATTTTATTTTCAATCTGTCCTCGGTTGGTTCTTACATTATCTTTCTTCAAGTTTTCGTCGTGCTCATTTGCCGCAGAAAAAATGAGGTAAACGGTTTTTTCAAGTTTCATAAGTTTCAATACCACAATATGCCATATTTGTAGATTTAAGCAAATTTATATTTGTAGATTTAATTTATTTCTTTATTTATTTAATATCTCGGATCTAATTGCCATGTATATGTTTAGACCCTAACATTATATTACATAACTTAAACTGAATTTAACAAGGCATTTATTTTGTTTCTTCATTGTTCTTTGTTGTTACCATTCTTCATTTCTTGTTTAAATAATATAAAATTTTTTCAACATTCAGTGAAAAGCTCTCCTTTTATTTTTTATAATTTTTTTACTTTTTCAAATTTGTTAATTGCTTTATTTAAGTATTAATTATATGCTTTATTGACATATATTCGGAACTTTTTGGATTAAATGCTGGATTACAACTTAGAATTTCAATGGAATTTTTAAATCTTGTATTATAATTATATATGTTCATTCTCAGTTAATATTTTGATTTATTTGTGTATAAAAAACAAGCATACTGCAGATTGTATAAAGATCGCACTGTTAAAATGTTATGTTCTCGATAAAGGGGACGTCGTGATTTGGTAAAAGATAGGTAAAAAGTGGTTCTTATTTCTTTTTTGCAGTTTAAATAAGTTTTTTTCGTATATTTACTTGATCCCTAGAACATAAGCCCATATGAAATTTCAGACTTAACATAAGCATAATATATTAATTTTGTGACATTAATTTTGCAGCATTTTGAAAGTACTTTTATTATAAAGATTAGAATTTTAATCTTCTTACATATTTTTTCTTTAAAGTCTATGATAAATCACTGATTTTGTGAGAACAAGGAATTTAGTTGCACTATTAGAGGAAATAATTGTATAATTCCACAATAAATAGGGATTTGTTACTTTTATTTATATTTGTTGAACGATATAAATTTTGTTTTATTATTATTAACCTTTAAACTGTTATCGTGGAACCAATAATTAAAGTTTGGAATTTGTATGAAATTAGAAATGTCCAGTTCTGAATGATTTAAATTAGAGTTGTAAAGGGTTGTGTCAGCTGCAAATAGTATATCACTTCATTCTTCTGAGACGTCTTGCCAATTTTTTGTATATATAGAATTAAAATAAAGGACCTAGAACTGTTCCTTGTGGCACTCCTATTTTGATAGTAGAGTTATCTTATATGAATTTTGAACTTGTTGGATGGTTATTCCGTTTTATTTCCGTATAATTTCTTCTATTTTACGAAAAACGATTCAATCCAATTAATTGATTTACCATTAATTCCATGAGACATTAATTTATTTTAAAGTGGCTCATGGTTCACACAGACAAAAATGCCTTGGCAACGTCTAAGTATATTGCTGAAGAAGTAACATTTTGATCAAGGTCTTCATAAATTCAAGTTGGTTATTTGAGATGATAGACAATTTTTCCATGTAGTTTATTAGTTGGCCATGAATAATTCTTTAGAAAAATATTATAAAAACAGATATTAAAGTAATGGGTCGTAGGTTAATAATCTTACTCCCCTCTTGTTTATTTTTTATATAATTGGGACGACTTTAGTCAGTTTAAATTTTCCGGAAAAATAGCAGTTGTGAATGAATTGTTTATTATAAATTGTAATGGGTAAGAAATTAAGTATGCACTCCGTATTGTCATGAATGTAGGTACATCATCAGGCCCAATTGATGAGGAATTTTTAAGTTTGAATATAACCACAGATTATCTATACGTTACAAATTTGTATACATTTTCTGTGATATAACCGATCTGGATTCTTTTTCATTAAAACTGATCAAGTAATTCACTCCCATGTTTTAAACATAATTTTATCAGATGAGGGCACTGCATTGGACATATCACGTTGATTACTTGTTTCTCTTATCTTAGAAAGGATGTTATTGCCTCTTTTTTATTTCTTCACTCTTTAAATACCTTTGGGGAAGTTTTCTCATTAAAGGTTACTACATTTTTTATTTATTTTTTATTGTTTATTTGTTTTTGTTATTTGTTTGTTGTTCAGTGAACCAAGATAAATACATGTGACTAAGAAGTTGATAAAAGTTCCCTCTATCTGTTTGTTCATATACAATATACCAAGGATACTCTAATCTTTTACTCATATGTTATAGACCTTTTTGTTATTGGAAATATGATTTTAATAAAAAGTTTAATATACTGTAATATTTGACTCTGTTATTTTTTTAACACGTTGAGTGAGGGGTACGTTAATTTTCGTAGCGCTCCTGCCCAAAACATAGTGGTTCAGTATGAGCTTAGCCATTGCCGGGAGAGGTTGATTCTCTCACCGCCTATTGTGCCAGTCCATGTGTTTACTTCGTCATAGTTCGTTTCCCGGTCCGCCATTTTTTAAGGAGTGAAGAGGGCAGCTTCACGTGTTGAGGCCTGCTTACTACGTAGCACTCCCGGATTGTGTAACATTGGTTTATTAGTTTAATATGGGCTTTAGCCACTGCTGGGAGAGCTCATAATGCTCGCCTCCTATTGGTGTAGTCCATGTGCATGATTTGTGGATGATCATTTCCCGGTCCCCCCTGGGCGCCCCCCTGGGAGAGTGTACTAGGTGATTGTGTTCACAGTGTTTTCATTTTTGTTTTTTTTTTCTTAGGGAATTTCCCGTAGGGATTAAGCTATTACCGTAGGTCTCATGGTAAGACCTAAGTCCGGGACCATGTTACTTTTTCGTTTTGAGGTGCCCAGAGACCAAAAATAATAGTCATTAATGTATATATATATATATATATATATATATATATATATATATATATATGTGTGTGTGTGTGTGTGTGTGTGTGTGTGTGTGTGTGTGTGTGTGTGTGTGTGTGTGTGTGTGTATGTGTGTGTGTGTCCCTAGACACGATAACTCTCGTAAAAACCATCCGATCGACACCAAAATGGGTAGAGATTTGTAATCCTACGTTTATTCAGATGAGTTCGTAAACCAGACAAATCGACCTACCGGAAAGGGTAGTTTTGGGGGGTTTTGTACCCCAAAAATGGGGTTTTTGCATTTTTCATATGAAGTTTTTAAAAAAATTTTATTTTTATTTTCACAATTGGATTTAGTTAAAAAAAAAACACAATTTAGTGTTTTGAAGCTTTGTTCTATCTCCATTGGTTACCGAGATATTAAAAAGTGTAAAGGCAGTACATTGTATTTTTGGGCTGCACTGTTAATCTTATGGAGAATAACGATAAGTTAATATTCCACTTATTAACCAATATTTTTGGATGGAATTTAGTATTTAGCTTCATTTGGTTAAGATTCATCCATTTATGGTAAAAAAATCTTGGTTTTGTGCTTATCATGGCAGAAAACCTGCATACTCTTTTCCCATGTTATTCATATGGAAAATAGGCAAACTCGTTTATTTATGGAGAGATGTAGATGAAACTTGTGTATGGCTCATATGGTCAAATGAACTTTTTTATGCTAAAAATCTACTTTTAGTGTTCCCCATGTTACGTTAATTAACGTAACATACCTGCATACTCTTTCCCTATATTTATCTTAAGGAGAATAGACAATTATTTCCCTATTTATGAGCACGTTATGAAATTTTGTTTACAGGTTTAGCTGGTCAAAATTAATATTACTAATTTGGAAATTCGCTGAGTACGCAGGTTTGCTGCGACGGGGGGTATTGTGTGATTTGTGCAATGAAGCATGATAATGATGACAAATTATTGGATAATTTTTATTCTGATGATGAAAACGACACTAGCAAGAGTTCTGACAGTTTTAAGTGACGTTCGCCAGCACCACCAGCGGACTACGTTAATTTACGAAATTTAACAGAAAATAGACGCCTAGACAACTTCTGACGACCTTTTAGCAACATACAAGCAATCACTTAGCAATTAAACGAAAATTATTTCCGCAATTTTGGTAACCAATTATATCGATTTTCAGCACTCAACGTGTTAAGATAAGGATTGCGTATTAAATTTCCTTTTTATTCGCTATGGACTCTCTGGATAGGTTTGAGCCATGTCAGTATGGCTCATTTCATATAGTACCGTTTTGAGTTTGGCCGTTTGGCCGCTCGATATCCGGCTGGCTGTGCCGAAACTTCTGGACTTCTCGCAGCTGTCAAATGTTCCCCGCCCCCCTCGTCATCGCCTTGTATCGCCCGTCAGCGAGGTTGTTCTTTTCCTTTCAAACTCTCGCCAGTGAAACTTGACAATGAAGACACTTCGAGAAATTAATGTCGAGGAAGAAAGTCCCATCACCATGAAGCTGTAATAATCTATTCACCAAATGCCAAAGCCCCTGGTCTAGGGCTAGAAAATGTTCGAGACAACCGAAGGACCGACTGACCATGTTATCCTGACCGAAGCCTCCGAACCTGGACCGATTGCGGTGGGATGACATTCACCAACCTCTGACCGCCACTTTCTTTGAGCTCCATGGTCACCATCAGCTGCAGGAACTCAGGCCTATCTACACTAACCGCTTCGCTAACTCAGGTGCCCTCCATCCATATTTTACTACAGTTTAAAATCAGTGGCCACATTTTCATTCAACTATAAGGACAGACTCAGTTTCAATTCAGTGACAGTTTAAATTTTCCAACTAACTTAGTGAGAAAAAAAAAAAAAAAAAATTAAGTTAACATTCAACCAGGCCTTTCATTTCCCGTGGAGAAGACTATTCTAACCTGTGACCTGTGAAGCCACGAACTTGGAGATATCCGGTCGTGTCGTCCCACTGCTGCAACGGGTTACTAATCAACTTGGTTTATATTTGAATATGATGTAATGAGTCAATTAGTGTTTATGTCTGTTGGACTAGGTTAAGGTTAGGGACTTGGAATTTAAATAAAATAATTACTTTAACGGAGCACGTTTAGGCCATCCTGTTCTAAATTCCATTTTGGTAATGCCGGTACAAAATTCTGCTCCCGATTTTCTTTTCCATTTAGCTGTTTATGTTCATTCCGTTTAATTTATGGCTTAAGACCATTTAAGCCTTGGATGTTTTGTACTATGTATAATGTTAGGTGTTTGTAATTAGTTGTTTGTTGTTGTTAATTGTTGAATTTAAAACGTTTAATACTGGTTGAAATCTAAAGGGTACATTTTGTCATTTAATTTTACCTTGAACGAATAATTATAAACGCTGGCCAGCAAATGAGTCATTAAGCCGTTGAAACAACTATAAGTCCATTTCGGAAGATGACATGGATTTATTCATGTTTAAATAAATTAAAAATTTACCATACTAATAAAATAATCCTGATCAATTTAACAATTTTATTAATTATGGATCAACTTATTAGACTGAAAGACTGAATTTGAATTTTATTATTTGTAGGCTAAGGCTGTGTGAAATTGTATTGTTCCTCACATTATTTTTGCTCAATATATGCCATGTTATTTCATATTTGTGTTTTACTATATCCAACTCCTAATTTCTTCCCTGCCACGTTCTCTTATAATTGGTTATGTTGCCCCACACGTTACAGGTTAAATCCTAAACGTGTCTCCAGTAATACTTTTAAACTTCTTTAAAAAACATTACATTACCTATAGTAAATTGATTATACAATTATTTAGTCGTTCTCGTAATAAATTTTAATACATTGCATGAAATAGCAAAATACTGCAATTCAAGTAAAATGTTAATCCTTTTGTTAAAAACAATAATTTTGAACAATGTATTTGAATTTGTTTGAAAATTGAAAAACCATAAAATTACACTTTCATCATTGCCAAAATGTAGAAGAGAGAATAATTCTATTAATATATACAAAATACTTTCTAAGGATAAAACACTTATAGTTCAAACAATTATGGCTGAATTTCTTTGTTCTACAGTTTTGCAAACTAGCAGAGAATGTACTATCTTCCAGTACGTGTCTTTTGAGCAGAAATGAAAGTATGCAGGTAACACAAAGTTATTAATAGAAGGTACCATATTAATTAATAACTTAAAATTATAAAAATTAAATGTCTACTTTATTAACAACTACAGCATTAAATATAACAATTTAAAACTAAGACATTAATGATTTTTAATACAACTTCCACTAGTTTAGTCACTTAAAAATAAATTTTGTAACTGGTGTCTGAGATTCAGCTAAAAGGTTTCATGATTTTAAATTAATCATATTTTACAAACGTTTTATTGTAATTAATATTACCAATGCACTTTAAGGTTATGCCTTTTTAATTTGTTAAAACTGCACTGACAGGTCAGGATTTTGGTGTCACAGGCTATGGAGGGCTCCAAAGATTACTTCGATGCCGGATTTTTTAAGGTTGAACCTCAATTGTGTCTCTCAGTGAGTAATGCATTTTTATTCCCAATGTTTTGCATGTACATATTTCACTATGGTATTTCTCTTCTGTTTGCACTATCATTTATTTAAGAACTTAAATATATGTGTAAAATATAGTTTTTTATAACTGTTTATACTTTTATATCATATTTTAATGCTGTGTAGTCTGTATTAAGTTTTAAAAACTCAGTCATTCTTACGTATGGTAAAAAAGTGAAACCTTACATTTAAGCTTTGAAAAAAACTTTAAAATTATTTCCTTTTGTTTATATAATCTAAAGATAATGGTAGACATGAACACTACACTTCATGCTACAACCAATTTTAAAACTCAATTTAGGAAATTGCATATAATAATTGAAATTGCAATTATATGGAATTTCAATCTGCATTGTTAGTGCAGTTTTAATTTAATCAGTATTTTCGTTGAATTTTTAGTAATAGGGTTACGTTTATTTTTTAACTGTATTTGAAAACTCATTAATAACTCAATGAATCGGTAGTAGTTACTGTTTATGTATATATTATTTGTCGATTGATCCTGTTTTTCCTACAGGAGTTTTTAATTCAAAGAGAGTTATTCTTTAATTTAGTAAGTAGGACATCAATAATTTATGAGTTGGTGAAAAATCTCATTGAAAATACTTTAATTTAACTTTGTTGTCTTGTTCAAAGTTAGCTAAGTTGAATTTGTGTCTTTTCGAACTAACTTGTCTTAACTTATTGTTTCAGATGCTGGTTATTGGTGTAGACTTCCTCATTACTCTTAATACTAATATAAATAAAATCAAAATAACCTTAAACCCATAAAATAATCAGGATATAAACTCTTTTAAATGTTGTTACCTACTCGGTACTGACAAATAAATTATATTTTACAATAAGATTATAGATTTTATTTACAGGGAGTCATTTTTATGCAAAAAGCTTTCAACTTGATGAAGATGAGATCGTTACACTTTCTTTAAAACTTAGCTATGTTTTGAATCTAAAATTACATACAACTCATGTAGTACGTATTAAAATTAATTATTAATTTTGATGTTAAACAAATAATAGTATTTAAAGGAATATCTCAGTTGCATCACTTTTCATGGAAAGTTGTTATTTTCGTTTGCTCCTGATAACAAAGGAAATAACTGTTTCCTGAACTCTAATTTGGAGCAAGGAAAAACTATGAGATGATTTTTCCTATATAAATTTAATGTCCCTCACCCTCAATTAGTTCTCCACTTGTCCACTACGTGATAGTGATTTTTACCATTTACTTTTATTATTTAAATCAGTTGTTTTTAGTTTTTATAAATCTAAATGTAAACAAAAATTGACATACGAAAGTTGACGAACTTTTGATTTTACGTGATGAAAAGTATCGTCCATAAAATGAACTGAGAGTTATTTTGCGGCGGTTGCTCAAATTATTTTCGTACTAGGCTTATCCTCGTACGTAAAACTCATCTTCACATGCTTGGCTTCGCCTCGCACGGGATTTTTTATTTGTTTCTGTGTTCGGCTTCGCCTCTCACTTACAAGTTATCAGTAAGTTATCAGTAAGTACAAGTTATTTACTTATCAGTAAATGCCACTTTTGGTGCTTGTAATAAAATATACTATTATTAGATGTGAAGTAATGTTACTTTTATACATTTCTTAGGTGAATTAAGTGCCTTTATTAACTTGAGTAACAAATATAGTATTAGGTGGATAAAAAAACAGCTGCACTTCATCACGAATTAGACCCAATACTTCGGTAGATGAAGGCGAAAACGGAAATTTGGACTCGGAAAGAAACCTTTTAAACAATAAATCCTATTCATTGGACACATTCATAGCCTGTGCGCCTAGCAGTTTAAGCGGCTGCCGATAGAGACTCGGGTCTCGGGTATCGGGGTTCTCGTGGGTCAAAAACTCAACATGCAGTGTTTCACCTGCTTCTATTATTCGTCTTTATTTTAAGTCGAATAAAAGTGGGAGAAAATTAAAAGATAGAGACGGGCTATTTGACCTACTTTTTTATTTTTTAAATTCATATGAACTATAATATATAAATGTCGATGGATTCAAAATATATTAAAAAAATAGTCAAATAGCCCAAGTCTCTATCTTTATCCCACCCACTCTTATCGTACTTAAAATAAAGGCAAAAATGGGAGAAGGCACTGCATGGTGTTCTAAAAACGACCCTTTAGCCCCTTCTATAACCTAATATAATATAATTAAAAAATTTGTTAACGGTACAAAATATTTTGGTTCATAAATGTTGATAATAAAGGTTATGTTATATTATAAAGTATTACTTAAAAATTAAAGGCCAATGTAAAATATTACTCATTTTAAGAGTTTGAAACAATCATTAATTTTTAAAATTGTATATATGATACACACTTCAGACAGAAATACGGAAAATGTCAAATTGTATGACTTGCATAGGCTAACACTAGATCAAAGTAGTCCAAAAATAGCATTAGGCTCTCAAGCTCTAATGAAACATGCCAATGACATTATGACATCACATGGTTAACAGCTTTTGAAAACAATATAACCTTTGACCAAACAAATTTGCATTACGTAATTTAGTTCACATTTAAAGTTTTCTAATTAACAGTTTTCTAGGCACAAAAATCCATTCCTTCTTTATCCAAACATCACAATTATCCAAAGATCACCTTTTATATATATTTTTTTTTTTAATTAAATACAATGAAAGTTGAGTTCATTTGTATAAAAGCCATATAATAAATTCTTAATGTAATCTTAAATTTCTAGTTTTTTAAACTATAGAATAATAAATTTTTAATGTTGTTTATAATCGTTGATACAGTGTAAGCTGGTTAGCTCAAACCTTGTTTGTATACAAAATGTAATTTAAAGCTGGTGGAAGGTTTAATGACAGTGTGGTGAACAGATCCCATATTTGTCAAACTCCAACCAACTCTATCAAACTGGACTACAACTTTTGTGGACCGCTGACTGTTAACAAGGTATCGAACACTTGACGAGTTTCGTCAGTGGCATTCATGCGGTTATTGTGCTGCTGAAATTGCTTATGTACATACAATATTCAAAATTTTATTTAGATCTTGACAGCTTTCGATTGTTTACTTTACCCCACTCACATACATCTACTACATATGTATTGATTAAAAGTACAGTAGAGAAAACCTCTTCCTTCTCCCTCCTGACTTAGAGAATCTGGAATTAGATATTATAGATTAATCGTGTGGATTATTATTTCAATTCGAATTCTTCTTCTTCGCTTACGCTAATAATATTAAATAAAGTAAATACGAACACGCAATGTATAGTTTACAACTGCTCACAAAAGTCCTGAGCTTTTCCAAGCACTAGTAACACACTAAACTGTTCTTAAAATCAGTTACACTCCCATATAAAAATACAATGAATTAAAAATTCCTTCCAATCTGATAAAACACTGAAAATTTATTTGATATAGACTCTTAAGTATGCTATTATTGCTTAGTAACAGTTAATATATAGCTCTTATTCGTATAAATATCATAAAAAAAAGATTTGTAAAATAATTTAAGTATGGTAATACACGAAGAATTAAATATATTTGCTATTAGATATCTTGATTTGGAATAATATGGTACAAAAATACCAAATATACTAACAGAAAGTAAGGTTTCTACTCAGCTGTTTTTTTACTACATAAGCTATTTTAATAACTGAAATCTAAAAGTTCCACGTGGGAAACAATGGTTAAGAAACTTTAGAAAAGACAAATTGAAAGACTAGCAATCAAAATGGTTTAAGTTTTTAAGAATTTTTTTCGAAATTTTTCTCGATACTTCCATCTGTGAATCTTTTAAAAGTACAGATAATTACTTGGTAACCGTTTAACTGATCGTGTTTCGATCATAAATTTTCACCAAATTACACAGACTGCTTCTAATTTGGATAGTCATGCACGTACAATTGAACCTTGTTTCAAGGTAGAGCAACATTGTGGACCACATGACACCTTGGCTCGGATTAGTCTAGTTAAAGGTGGCAGTTTGGCTCTTGTTACCAGATTTATCACAATAAATATGTTATTTCCACGAAACAGAAACACGAATGAAACTGATAAAACCTTTGCAACAACAATTAAGTTTTTTTATCACTTTTTCATTTCGATGATTATCATTTCATATAATGATTTTGCACGCATACTATCGCAGACCAAGGGAACAAAAATGTCCAACCAAATATTTATCTTTCAAATAATATTTCCTTATGATTTCCCTCCATCCTGCTTGATTGACCGTATACAAATCGAAAATAAAAATCGAAAAGTAAATCAGAGAATAACTGAATTATTTGTTAGTGCAGAACTTTTTTGGAGTTTTTCCTATCATGTTTTTAATTGATTGTATTGGCTTTAATAACATAATTTCGTTTGTATTAACAAATCTTTATCAATAGCTCTTAATTTTATATTCTCGTTAAATATTACATACAGTGATCCAAGTTTAAGCTATATTTTAAAATAATCGATTTTCTTACTTATATTCTATTTTATCTGATTTTTTTATACATTTCACATTTACAATTGACTGAAAATTTATTAGATTAGATTTATTATTATTTCAAAGCGGTGAATTTATATAAGACTTTTACCCCTTACATTTAAAAATTTTATAATAGCTTGAACATTTCATTTACGAACTTTTATTCAGATACAAGGAAAAATTAATTACATTTTCTCCAATTATTACAGTTAAAAATAACAAATATCAATTCACATTTTAAAAAGACACAAGACAATTTTAAACAATATTAATGTTAAAAAGTGAAATAAATTTTGAAACAATTTTAACAGACGGATAAAAAGTGGGTTTATATATTTTCTCTTTAACAAAGACAAGGATGAATGTGAACAACCCTTCTATATTTTCGTATGCTCTGTTTCTCTTTTTATATCGCTTTTTTAATGTTGAGGGTATTGACTAATTGTACTTAGTTATTCAAATATTTTTTTTTATTATAATACTTATTGAATATGTTAACTCCAAAATAAAATACTTAACAATTTTGCAATAAAAATATTCCTTTCAAATTTATTTATCTTGCCAAAAATCCTTTTTCCATTGTTTTATCACTGTCAACCAAAAGTAAATTGTTATTAAATAACTCAAAATTGTAATTTTTTATAACTTTTCCTTTTTCTTAGAGTATTATTGAATGTCAAAACAAGACTAAAAAAACTCAATATTCAAATTATCTTTAAATTTTAAGTCGATTTATATTAATGTGTTTCTGTAACAATAAACATTATGAAGGTTTCCTTATATAAGTTGACCAATGACCAAGGAATTCATTTTATAATGACCCATATACACCATAGGCCTATCTAAAATATTAGAAATAAAACATTGTAAACTGATGTTACACATTAAATTTAAAACTGGTTTTCAAATCCAATGTGCTGGGTTATTAAAAATGTTACTGGTTATTAAAACCATTCAAATGTTTTTCAGGAAGGCGTATTTACCATGTTTTTCCAATGACAATAATCAGTATCAAAGGTTTCACGGAGGTAGCATTAAAAATGTATTTAATACTACGCATCTTTTGGTATAATGTTCTTCCTATTATCTCTTTAAATAAATAGTAATTAAATTTAATTTGAACAGTAAAGAGCACGATTCCCTTTTTAAAAGGTTGAAATATTTTATTTACAACAATACTACGTATCATAAGATAAAATTAAAAATAATAATTGTAATAAAACTCTATTGTAAACTATATTGTATATCTATTGTAAACAAAATCTATATTAGTACAGTTAAGAAAAAACATGTGTAAAGCTTAGAATATTATTGTTTGGTAAATTACTGTGGACATTTTCCATCACTGATTAGTTAAAACCATTTACTAATCAGTGATGGGAAATGTACACTATAATTTACCAAACAATAACATAAACTCTCCTTTTCCATCTCCAACAATGACTTAAAACAAAGATGTTAGAATGTTTAACACATCAAAGAAATGACAAATTTATACCAAAATAAGCAGTTTTAAAGTTGCAACCGATCATCATTTTCTGTTTTTTAGATTTATTCAATTGGTTGCGTTTTGCGATTCGAAGTAATTGGGAAAAGACAGGACAAAAGAGGCACTATTAATAATAGAAATACAAGTGTCTGTCAGTAGTAATACTAGCTGTAATATGTCATATAGATGTATCGTCTCTTAACATTATACCGTATAGTATCTTACGTCACATTATGGGACACAGGCATTTCTGTATCATATCTTAATAAAAATATGATACAAGATTGGGCTGAAAATATGTAATGGCTGAAATAACATTTTAGAAGATATAAATACAATTATTTATCAAATTTAAAAAAAATTACCTTTTTAAATATTAAAACAATGTATCAATATGAGAAAAAACTATGTTTACTGAGGAACTGGTTTTATTTTATTGATACCAAACATTTACACAAAGATATTTGTTTTTAATGTTTGAATTAACCAAATTAAACTTTGCTGCACTACTAGTAAAATCCAAAGAGTATTTACAACCTGCCTTGCGTAATGTTTTGTTTCAATATTACCACAGAATTAACAAATTTAATTTAACTAGATCCCCCATCATCCGTTGCAGTAAAGTAAAAATAAGAAGACTGAATCAAACTAACTTCACGACAAGGCGACTTAAACTGGCAAAAAATTAATAGTACATAAGTTAGATGCAATATTTTTTAATTTGGCTTGTTCCAGTGAGAAGAACTAAACTTTGAAATGAAACTGAGAGATAAACAAATGCCAGGAGTTACTGTGCATAAAATAGAAATTAATTTATTTTAAAAATGTTCGACAGTGAAAATATATTGTTTGTTAAGCAGTAATCAGTGATAGATGCATTCAGTTGTATAATTGTTGAAACCAAAATGTAGCATCTGTGTCTATAAGAATAACTTTGAAATTTTAAAGTCAATGTATCCACTCCGGAGATCAGATCAGGATAAAAACTGTCAAGTCTTCATATTTTAGGAGTACCAAAGAATAACTCTCTATTGTAATGGGAAGTTGGATAATTAATTAAGAGTGAGTCAGTCATCCATTGCTTTGACTCTTGTACATTAGATATATTTTCATCTTATATTTTGAGTTTACCTGAAATATTTAATAATTTTTTTAATAGTGAAGCTAGCATGCCTTTCCATAATATCTAAGTTAAAAAAGATAATCATATTTTACATTATGTTCTAATCCCTATCATTCCCATATCATGATTAAAGTTTTCCATTAAATACAGTAAGGCAATTTTAAGTAACGGTATAAGTAACAGTGAAGTAGGTTTTTACGTCCAGATAATGTGAGTGGAAAGAAATATTTCTTTCATGTTACAACATACGACATTTTTTATTCCAAAACTTAACTTGTTTATTAAAAAAACCCCGGTCTAAAAACTATTTTATAAATAAATCATTATTTATTATTATTTTACACCTGTTCTTTGTTCTTATGCCTTTATTTACATACATTGTCATTTAAAGTTTCTAAATAATATTAGAATTTTATTATTTTTATTAAATTTAATATTTGTTTTATGAAATCAAGAAAACGACACGAAACTTTCCATCGATAATTATTTACTTTTAAAAACATTTTTAGTGTTAAGTATTTTGTTATTATATTTAAGTGTATTCGTTTATTAAATTTATTTGAGAAAAACACTTACCTATGATGAAAAACACCATGTCAGTTTTGCCAAAATTTGCAGTATCAGACAAAATATAGAGACATAATGAATTGAAATATAAAAAATTAAAACCTTAATTGACTTCAACATTGAATGATCTCATAAGTTATTGACGATGGGTGTAAAATCACCAAATAACGTGTGTATTATTTGCACATATAGTCCGGGTCATTTAGCGAATGACCTAGACAAAATTGGCCGGGTAATGAGACCTAGTGGAATGAGTTTGGTATGTGTCCCTGATCATTTGGTAAAAATTCCCAACTTTTCCCACGACAGGAACATCCGCCATTTTGGAAAATGGCGGAAAAAGTTGATTACAGTGTAAGTGTTTACTAAAATGGGATTTTCATAAAGACCACACCACTTAGATTCACCAAAAAACGTTTATATTGTTCACAATTAAATACCGTACAAGAAAATACCATATTTATTGGTATAAATCATGTTTTAAGGTTCAATATGTGCACTGAAATTTAATATTTCGTCAAAATTTTTGGAAGTTATTTTGGTTTTTTGTAATTTACGGCGTTAATATCACAGATACGATAATTTTAGCCCTTATAAGAATTGTAGCCCTTAAAAGTCTGCATCGACTGCATATATGATATACTTCGTTGGAATAATAATAACGCTGATACGGTGCCTTGAAATCTGAAATATTCACGGTTTTCAAAGGGATAAAAATGGGTTTTTTGCATTTATGGACTTCCATTTTCAAAATTCAACACGTGCTGATAATGTCATTAAAGTTGGTTCAGGAGCCCCACTTTACCATTACTCAACTGAAAGTATTATTCTCCAAATAAAAAATAATGCCTTATATCAAAAGTCTTAAATCTCACAGTAAAAGATTTTTTTATTTAATTTTATTTATTTTTATGTTTGTTTAAATCTTATCCAAATAAGGTATAGTTGAACATAAGTATAACAATGTAGGTATAAAGTAAATAAGGCTCCATAATAAATAATGTTTTTGATTGATTTATTTTTTTAGAGAAAGAATATACTGGTCAGGAACAATTTATCGAATTGTGAAAACAATATCTCGTTATCAACTATAATCACCGAGAAGTTGCAGTCTACAGTTAGTTTTGTAAAGTTGCACTCAAGCTGTGGCTAATTAAGGTCTGGGCACACAAGGTTTAGTTGGTCAAGATATTTTCTATTTCAACAGCACCTGAATCCCCAACTTTTTACATATAAAATATAAAACGAATATACTGTCATGAAAATAACATATGCATATTCTTTATTGACACAATTTATTGAAAAAGTATGTATACTTATGTATTTTTTCTTAAAGACGTCAGTATAAGAATGTATATAATTATCAATATAAGTATACTCTCTTGATTATTAGTCCGGGGCATTTAGCCAAAATATGGCCTTGACCTAGACAAAATTGGCCGGGTAATGAGACCTAGTGGAATGAGTTTGGTATGTGTCCCTGATCATTTGGTAAAAATTCCCAACTTTTCCCACGACAGGAACATCCGCCATTTTGGAAAATGGCGGAAAAAGTTGATTACAGTGTAAGTGTTTACTAAAATGGGATTTTCATAAAGACCACACCACTTAGATTCACCAAAAAACGTTTATATTGTTCACAATTAAATACCGTACAAGAAAATACCATATTTATTGGTATAAATCATGTTTTAAGGTTCAATATGTGCACTGAAATTTAATATTTCGTCAAAATTTTTGGAAGTTATTTTGGTTTTTTGTAATTTACGGCGTTAATATCACAGATACGATAATTTTAGCCCTTATATGAATTGTAGCCCTTAAAATTCTGCATCGACTGCATATATGATATACTTCGTTGGAATAATAATAACGCTGATACGGTGCCTTGAAATCTGAAATATTCACGGTTTTCAAAGGGATAAAAATGGGTTTTTTGCATTTATGGACTTCCATTTTCAAAATTCAACATGTTTAACTGAAACCATTTGAAAGAGCTTAAAAAAACAAACAATTTAGTATTTTGAAATTTGAACTTGGCTTGAACGGGTTATGAAGAAAAGCCAAAAATAGGTTTCCCATGTTAATCTTATGGGAAATCAACTAAATCCTGTATCTCGCTTATTTATCGGTATAAATTGATAAAATTTGCTATGTACATTCACTAGGTAGGGTTTAACAGATATTTGCTTACAACACCCATATTTCGGCAAACCTACATACTCACCCCCATGGGGTTTATGGGAAAAATTAAAAGTGCCGAATATTGATACAATTTGATATTTACCTTAACTAACCATTATACTTTCTAACAACTAACATTTTATAACAACATCCCATTGCAACAAACCTACATACGCATTTATATGGTGTTAAGGGGAAAATACAAAATCTCAAATTTCTTAGGAAATTCGCTAAGTACGCAGGTTTGCTGCGACGGGGGTATTTGATAATATGACGAGAAAACTATAAAAAAATTAATTTAATCAAATAAACCAATTTAATCTTGATATTTAAACCAAGATATAAACAACGCAAAATTCGATATGCCATTTATTCCGCTTGTATAGTCCACAATAGATGGGTATATAAATTTCAAATTAATACACAGGTACCAATATTTTTTAAATTTAGATTCGTGAGGCCGTTCGCTAGCAAGGACATCATCTCTGTAGGTCCTAAAATTATCAGACGACTCACAAAAAAGATGGGTAGTTTTATAATAGATACAATACATATAGTGTGCTTAACTTTTAATAATCATTTGGTAGTTTCCTAGTTTTGGTGTGGTCCGCCATCTTAGAAAATGGCGGAAAATTAATTACCTATAGTGTAAGTGTTTACTAAAATGATATTTTCGTAAAGCTCATACCATTTAAAGCTTAAAACCATTGGTCGATTTCGTTAAACTACCTGTAACGATTTCTTTTAATTTTAACTACCTGTAATTTCCAACTATTATTATGTTATAATTTCATTAGGCCCCATTACTTAACGTATATGATATTATATACACCTGCATCTAATGACTCAATGATCAAAATATCAAATACTCTTTCAACTGAATAGTATGCAATCTGTAAAAACCCCTATTTAATTTTGTTAAACTAATTTTACTAAGATTTTTCAAAATTTGTTTAAATAATGGCAAATTTTTTAAGAATAACCATGTCTTTGTTTCCCTTTTAAGCTTAGTTGTTCCATTTTTACTGGAAGGTTCAGGTGATCTATTAAGATATAAAATATATTGATCTATATTAAAAAAAAACAAAAACTAACATAAATATTAGTTTTATGATCTGAAATGTCTGACTATCTATTTATAATTTGATTGGTACTTAATTTTCTTTATTTAAACTTTCTTGTAATGAGTCCTTGATACACGATACACAAAGTATTAATTAATTAAATTACATATTTACTTCAAAATATTCTTTTCACTGAATATCATGCAATCTGTAAAAATAATATTTATTTTGATTAAATTAATTATATATAGTTTTCTTGTCTTATTGTCAAATGCCCCTGTAGCAGCAAACCTGTGTAGGCTACTCAGCGAATTTCCAAAGGAATTTGAGATTTTTTATTTTCCCCATAAACACTATGAATGAGTATGTAGATTTGCTGCCATGGAATGTTGTTATAAAATGTTAGTTGTTAGGAAGTGTAATAGTTAGTTAAGGTAAATATCAAATTGTATCAATATTCGGCACTTTTAATTTTTCCCATAAACCCCATGGGGGTGAGTATGTAGGTTTGCCGAAATATGGGTGTTGTAAGCAAATATCTGTTAAACCCTACCTAGTGAATGTACATAGCAAATTTTATCAATTTATACCGATAAATAAGCGAGATACAGGATTTAGTTGATTTCCCATAAGATTAACATGGGAAACCTATTTTTGGCTTTTCTTCATAACCCGTTCAAGCCAAGTTCAAATTTCAAAATACTAAATTGTTTGTTTTTTTAAGCTCTTTCAAATGGTTTCAGTTAAACATGTTGAATTTTGAAAATGGAAGTCCATAAATGCAAAAAACCCATTTTTATCCCTTTGAAAACCGTGAATATTTCAGATTTCAAGGCACCGTATCAGCGTTATTATTATTCCAACGAAGTATATCATATATACAATCGATGCAGAATTTTAAGGGCTACAATTCTTATGAGGGCTAAAATTATCGTATCTGTGATATTAACGCCGTAAATTACAAAAAACCAAAATAACTTCCAAAAATTTTGACGAAATATTAAATTTCAGTGCACATATTGAACCTTAAAACATGATTTATACCAATAAATATGGTATTTTCTTGTACGGTATTTAATTGTGAACAATATAAACGTTTTTTGGTGAATCTAAGTGGTGTGGTCTTTATGAAAATCCCATTTTAGTAAACACTTACACTGTAATCAACTTTTTCCGCCATTTTCCAAAATGGCGGATGTTCCTGTCGTGGGAAAAGTTGGGAATTTTTACCAAATGATCAGGGACACATACCAAACTCATTCCACTAGGTCTCATTACCCGGCCAATTTTGTCTAGGTCAAGGCCATATTTTGGCTAAATGCCCCGGACTAATAATCAAGAGAGTATACTTATATTGATAATTATATACATTCTTATACTGACGTCTTTAAGAAAAAATACATAAGTATACATACTTTTTCAATAAATTGTGTCAATAAAGAATATGCATATGTTATTTTCATGACAGTATATTCGTTTTATATTTTATATGTAAAAAGTTGGGGATTCAGGTGCTGTTGAAATAGAAAATATCTTGACCAACTAAACCTTGTGTGCCCAGACCTTAATTAGCCACAGCTTGAGTGCAACTTTACAAAACTAACTGTAGACTGCAACTTCTCGGTGATTATAGTTGATAACGAGATATTGTTTTCACAATTCGATAAATTGTTCCTGACCAGTATATTCTTTCTCTAAAAAAATAAATCAATCAAAAACATTATTTTTTATGGAGCCTTATTTACTTTATACCTACATTGTTATACTTATGTTCAACTACACCTTATTTGGATAAGATTTAAACAAACATAAAAATAAATAAAATTAAATAAAAAAATCTTTTACTGTGAGATTTAAGACTTTTGATATAAGGCATTATTTTTTATTTGGAGAATAATACTTTCAGTTGAGTAATGGTAAAGTGGGGCTCCTGAACCAACTTTAATGACATTATCAGCACGTCATTTTTGTGACGTCAATGGTGACGTCATAACCCAGAGGACATTCTGGCCCTGAAACACCAATTTTCCACTACTTAGTTTATGTTAAGTTATGACTGGTTAAAAATCACACATAACAAGTTTGTATAATCACACACCAGACAAATACTAGTAACCAAAGTATTTATCTTATGCGTCCTCTTGAACTTATTAATAATTGTGAGGAATTCAGGATGTATATATTATTTTTGTTTTCTTTTCCTATGTTCGTGTATATCGTTGAGAAGTTATTCTACGGCGGTTCTAAGATGGTTGTTGTAAAGTGATCACCAGGAGCTACAGTCCCATAAACGTGGCGTGACTGTCGAGCTGTTTGATAATTACAGAGATAACTCCAACTTGATTGTGATATTGTCTCATAAAACGAGATCTGGCCTTTAGACAAAACAAGGGTTATTCCGATCACACCGAGTGTGGTAAGTTTGTAGTTTTAGCGAATTTCCCTATAGGGAATACGTTATTACGGTAGTAGCCACGGTAAGACCTAATCCCGGGACCATGTTACTTTTTCATTTCGAGGTCCCCAGAAGCCAAAATGACCGTTCGTTTATTTTCATATATATGTATATATCTATGTGTCCGTGGTACTGATAACTTTTGAAGGGGACTTCCGATTTTGATGAAATTTGGTATGAAGGTGTAAGATCAGGTCTATTTTCATGAGTTCGCAAACCAGCATGATCGGGTTATGGGAACTGGGTTCTATGGGGTTTCAAAAGGGTCAAAAATGGTTTTTTTGCATTTTTGGAGCATAATTTTCAAAATTCAAGAATTTTAACTAAAACCATTTAAAAGAGCTTTAAAAAACTAACAATTTAGTATTTTGAATTTTTAACTCAGCTTAACAGGTTACGGAGAAAAGCCAAAAACAGGTTTTCCATGTTAATCTTATGGGAAATCAACAAAACCCTGTATCTCGCTTATTTATTGGAATAACTTGATAAAATTTGGCATGTACATTCACTTGGTAGGGTTCAACTGATATTTGCTTACAACACCCACATGGCGGCAAACCTACGTACTCACCCCTATGGGGTTTATGGGGAAAATGAAAAGAACACCATAACTTGATAATATTTGGTATGTACATTCACTAGGTAGGATTTAACTGATATTTGCTTACAACACCCATATGGCCTAACCTACATACTCACCCCCCTGGGATTTATGGGGAAAATTAAAAAGTGCCGAATATTGATACAGTTTGACATTTACCTAACGTTACTATTACATTTCCTAACAAAACTAACATTTTCTAACAACATCCCAAGGCAGCAAACCTACATTCCCATTCCTATGGGGTTTATGGGGAAAATACAATATCTCAAGATCGTTTGGAAATTCGCCGAGTACGCAGGTCTGCTGCGACGGGGGGTATTAATTATAAAATTAGTTATTCTTGGATTATATTTTCCTTTCATCATAAAATAATTTTTAGGACTTTATTGGTTTTTTACATCAAAGCTATAATCCCAAGCTAATATGAATTTTTCGTATGATTTAGTATGTCTCGTATATGGAATTTCCTACTTTTCGGGATTCTTATCCTTAATCTCTTGAAGAGGACATTAAATGCTAGTGGAATAGTCCAGTCATATTAGGTTTTTACCTAGAAATAATTCCCTAAAAGGTCTAACTTTGCATATGTGTAGTATTAACACCTAGTAACAACATATCAAAATCAACATTCGTGCATGCTGTGCTACGGCCGCCATCTTGGAAAATGGTGGTCGATTTTCACTTTTTTGCTCATATCTCACTAACTGTTGGAAAAACAGAAAAACTGTAAATACAAAGTCGAAGAGCATAAAAAATACATAGTAACCTAAAAATTTATTTTATTTTAACTATAAGTATTCTCAAATGCCAAACCTTGTAGATTAATGGTCGTGTTAAATTGAATTTCCGACGTGAACTGCCAAAAGTGCAAGTTTTTTATTATTAATATAAGTTTTTCTCGATAACCGTTAGTGATACAGCAAAAGTGTAAACTGAAAAAAATGTATTTTTTATGCTCTTCAACTTTTGTATTTAGGCCTACAGTTTTTCTGTATTTCCAACGGTTAGTGAGATATGAGCAAAAAAGTGAAAATCGGCCGCCTATTTCCAATGGCCGTAGCACAGCATGCACGAATGTTGATTTTTGATATGTTGTTACTAAGTGTTAGTACTATGCAAGGTTTCCCGTTTTAGGGAATTATTTCCTGGTAGAGGGATATTTTTACTTAATATGACTGGCCTAGAACATCAGTTTATTTTTACACTAATTGAAATGGAATACGTTTTAGAAATTCGACTTTAGTTTGTTATTTTCTGTTTTATAATCTTATAGTTTGTATATTACAATTTTTATAGCTTTTTCACCTGATCGTACGGCATTGTTTAAAACAATGACATATGTTACAGTTATTAAATAACGGAGCACCACACTCATGATTTCCAAGAACTATTGACTGAGAAATTTATAGTATAATAGTGATTATACGAATTAGAAAATAAATTAATCTAATTCAAGTATTTGTTAAATTGAATGTTTTGATATTAATAAATAAATTGCTTGTCAAAAACGTGTACTAATAATACATCTAAAACTATCATAGATTAAAAAATAAGCAATATCCTCTTAAGAAATCTGCTTTGTAGTCATTGATACAATGAAAATGAGACATGTTATTAGTTCAAGAAAACATAGTTTCGTAAAAAAATGATAACTCTAAAAAAAAATATGTAATAGTTGTTTATATTAAAAATTTTTTAATTTCTTATACTTTTTATAAGACTTTACTATCAACTTTATTGATTTAAAGTATTTAAAATCAGTCATTTATGTAAAACATAAACAGAATTCTAATCTAACAGAATTCTAAACAGAAATAATAATAATAAATAAAAGAAGTTACATGTTTCGATGTTTTTACTCAGACACATCACAATATTTAAGTTCTTAAATGTTGAGTTGTATGAGAAATCAAATTGCAAATGTGAATTAAATATTTCAATTTAAAGAGGTGACAATATCTTTTCTTAGATACCCGGTTTTTTTTATAATTTATTCCCTTTACTGAAATTTAATTACGTGTTGGATAAAATAATACTCAGTTAACAAAAAAATTAATTAAATAATGAATGGAGGGGCTCACAACCTACAAGAAAAAAAAACAATAGCGTGGATGGGGCTACTACAATGAGACTAGTCTTTCCAGGCTAAGGAAACAGAATAATTTATTTTTATTTTATTTTTACATCAAAAAATTAACCTGAAAAATCCTCCTTAAACACATGATTTAGCAGCTACTTTCTTTACATATTTATACAACCTTGGCCTCTTTACTTGCTTATTATTTCGAAGGGGGGGGGGGCATCCTCAAAATTATTTTCCAGGATTTGCAAAAGATTTTTTTTTAAACTAAATAACAGAAATAGAATTACAAAATAACAACAGAAACAACAAATAAATAAGTTACAACAACAATATCACAGCCGGTTTCAGTTCATGTTGGTAGAGTCAGGAGTCTAGGGAGTGGAGTGCGTCCCTACCGTCCCGTCCCAGATTCCTCAATGTGATGGTGACGGAGGTGGAAGTCGTCTATCAGGGACCTCATTCGTCGAACGGCAACCAATTTAAGCAGACATACTCATCGTGTGAAACAAAAGATAATAAAATGTGACATTTGAGGATGCACAATGATTAAATTATACTGTGACACTAAAGTAAGTCCACACAATACGGCAGCAACGGTCCTTAGGAAGAAGAAAGGAAACTTTTGACAATCCAAAATGCCACAGCTGATGAGCACATCCCACAGTTGTGCCACCCTCACGAAACAAAAAAACAAAGCACTATAACAACAGACTACTTTCGATCTCACAGAGACGTGATTCTCGCCTGATGAACAGCGTCACGGCTCGAAGGCCGTGACCAAAAAATCTGCGGCTATGCCTCAGCGTGGGGCCGCCGCTGAAAAGGACACTAGAAAAGAAAACAGCCGCGGAGAGGCTTAAAAGGACTGTTGTTGGTGCGAGGATGAGGAACGTCCTTTTTATCAAACCGGCACCAGGAAAGTCCTATGCCGACATTGTTGGCAAACAGCGAAGGGACATCCACCCTAAGGACTCGGATGTGGAGGTCCAGTGTCTTCGCAGGACAAACGATGGTGGTGTGCTCATCGGACTGGGCTCTGCTGGCGGCCAACAAGAAATTGCTCAGGTGGTGAAAACTGCTCCGGGTGAAGGCGGGAAACTGTTGAACGTTACCCCCCAAGTCCGTGTGGAGATCATGAACTTCGATTCTTGTACCACCCAGGACGAGGTGAGAGACGCTCTAAAGCGAGAGTTCGAGGATGGTTTGGGAGATTGTGAAGTATTCCTAACCAGACCTAACGCCCGCGAGCAGCGGTTAACCCAAATGCAGCAGATGTACAAAAGCTTTTGCAGAAGGCCATGATCAAGGTCGCTGGGTGCTCTGCCGGGTGAGAACTCGGGTGGAGATCCCACGCTGCTGCCGATGCCTGGAGTACGCATCACACACCCGGGGAGGGGGCAAAGGGCCTGACCAGAGTGCGGCGTGCTGGAGGTGCGGAGGCGTTGGTCACAAGTCCTCCTCTTGTGACAAGACGCCCTCTTGCGCATCTTGTAAAAAGTAATAGTCTAGAGACCATCTGACCATGTTCAAGGCTCTGGCACTTCCCAGATTTTTAGAGACCTCGTGGTCTCGAAGAGGAACGACAGGTGCCGGAAGTGAAGGTCATTCAGGGAAACCTAAATGGGAGTATCGTGGTAGGCTCCCTGGTGGATAAATCGTACGCAAGACGGGAACATCCGTCGTTTTTGTCAGCGAGCCTTACAGAGCTAAAGGTCCATTATGGTTCCCTGACCACATAGGATGGGCCGCTTTGTGGGTACCATACCCGCAAGTGGTTCCCATCAAGGCTAGTGTTAATGGCAAAAATATTGCCTGGGTCACTAGCAATGGGATCATTTTCGTCAGCTGTTATTTTTCTCCAAATGACAGGATTCCACGATCTCGCAAGAAGTTGGATGCCATGGAGGATGTGATTCAGGAAATCCTCGGTCCATGCCTAAAAAATTCAATGCCAGAGCGAGAGAGTGGGGAATTCCTCACACAGACACCAGCGGAAGGTGTTTGATTGAGATGGCATCCAGACTGGGGTTGCTGACAATGAATGAGGGGAACACGACTACTTACCGTTAACCTGGGTTTAGGGAGCCAATTCCCGATGTAACCCTCGACTCGGAGGGTCTGGCGTCCCGTGTTGTCGGTTGGAAGGTGATGGGCGATTACTCAGGTAGTGATCAGGAATACATCACCTTCGATCTGGCTAGAAGGAGGCAAGTGCCACTCAGCAACAACCTGCGCCCACTTGGATGAAACTGCTCTAGGCTTGACGAAGAGAGACTGATACGGTTCCTGCAAAACCATGCCTCCTGGCTAGAGAATTCAATGCCAGAGCGAGAGAGTGGGAAATTCCTCACACAGACACCCGCGGAAGGTGTTTGATGGAGATGGCATCCAGACTGTGGTTGCTGACAATGAATGAGGAGATCACGACTACTTACCGTAGACCTGGGTTTAGGGAGTCAATTCCCGACGTAACCCTCACCTCGGAGGGTCTGGCGTCCCGTGTTGTCGGTTGGAAGGTGATGGGCGATTACTCAGGTAGTGATCAAGAATACATCACCTTAGTTCGATCTTGCTAGAAGGAGGCAAGTGCCACTCAGCAACACTTCGATGAAACCGCTCTAGGCTTGACGAAGAGAGAATGATACGGTTCCTGCAGGACCGGGAGGGGTGGGAAATGTCTTACTGATGTCTGCCGATCAGCCGAGCAGTTCAGACACAGAGGCAGTCGTGGAACACACGTCTCACCTCATACATCGTGCGTGTAACGCGTCAATGCCCCGCAAGAAAGCACTACGGGGAAGCGCCCAGTGTATTGGAGGACTGAAGAAATCGCCACACTAATGCGGTCCTGCCTGAGACTCAGGTGGTGGGCCCAGCAAGCTTGGTGCAGACCCGAAGGCAGCAGTGAGATCAGAAGAGTACATAGCGGCCAAAAGAGCTCTGGTCAAAGAGATCAGACAAAGCAAGGTTCGCTGCTGAAGCGCACTGTGTGAGGACGTTAACCGGGACCCCTTGGGACAGGGGTACAAATTGTTCACAAGAAAACTCGCACAGGGACCCGGGTATGTGCCGATTGAGGCCGAGAAGATGCGGAACATCGTGGATGGACTCATTCCGGATCACCCGGTCAGAGCCGACGCACCCTTCCCGGTTGACGTTGATGAAGTTCCTTTATTCACGCTGCAGGAGCTGCAGAGAGCCGCCAGGTCCTTGAAAAACAACAAAGCCCCTGGCCCGGACGGAGTACCTTCGGAGGTATTGAAGCTGGTAGTGAAAAACTGCCCTCAATTCTTCTTGAACATGTGCAATGTCTATTTGAAAATGGGGATGTTCGCATCCCGCTGGAAACAGGCAAATCTCGTTCTTATGAGCAACAAACGGGGTCCGCCGGATGCTCCATCATCATATCGCCCTCTGTGCATGCTGGACACGGCAGGAAAACTGATGGATAAACTATTGAAATCGAGAATTGGAGAAGCTGTTCGAGCGGCAGGGGACCTTTCAGTCTGGCAAAACGGATTCCAAGAGAGCCTGATTTGGTAGATTCAGTGAAACGAGTTGATCAGGCGTGCCACGTGGCTCAACCCATCGTGCTGCTCGTTACGCTTGATGTAAAAACGCTTTCAACTCAGCACGTTGGTGCGACATTCTGGGTGTACTTGAGCCGAAGTTCAGGTTACCTGGGTACCTCCTCGCCATGGTAAGAGACTATATAAGGGACCAGCGGCTGCTGTGTGAGACAGACCGGGGAGTTGTGGCCAAAACCGTAACTTCTGGGGCAGCTCAGGGTTAGGTGCTGGGAAGCGTTTCATACGACAGCCTGCTCCGCACGGAGATGCCACACGGAACGTACCTTGTGGGATATGCCGACGACGTGGCGGCAGTCATCACCGAACGGGACTCCCAACTGGCTCAAATGAGATTAAACCAAGTCATGCACTTGGTGGAGAGCTGGATGAGCGATCATGGCCTGCAGCTGGCGATCTCCAAAATTGAAATAGTAATGGTGACTAGGAGACGGATACCCACGATCATCCCGATGCGGGTGGGTACCGAGGTGATCGAAACGCAGAGAAGGCTAAGTATCTGGGGGGTTGCTGGTCAACAAGCTCACCTACTAGGACCACATCAGGATGCATGTGACAGGGTAGCTGAAGTGACCTCTAGACTCGGAAGGCTTATAAATATAACTTTTACTATTACTACCACGAATTTAGATAATCTTTAACTCATTTTTATATCAGATACTTTGGTATCAAATACTCTTGGATCTTGAAATAAAGATAAAGGATAAAAAAATAATATAGTTGAACTATCATTTTGAATTTATTTCTTTATTAATTATACTTAAGTTTTTTAGTTTTAAGTTTTTAATTATTAAGTTTTTTTACTAATTCATTACCAATATTGCATTGTGGTCCTGAATCAATAACACTATGTTTTATTTTTTCTTATCTTAATAAGTGTCCCTAGCACAGTGTAAAAATAACAATAAGTAGCATATATTAAATTACGAAGGAACAAAGTAAAACCAGACTAATTCAAATTAACACAATTGTATTGGAATAAAACATTACATTGGGTGCACCTTTAATATCATTGTGATACAATTACTTTAATTGGATCTTATTTACACCGTCTTTTTAAGATAATTTTGTTGTTAAATTAAAATTATTGTAATCCAATTACTGAAATGGCAACTTATTTGCACAGTTTCTTAAGAAAGTTTTGGTGGCAATAATCCTAAATGTCATGAATAAAAAATAAGTAAATTGCCTTTTCTATACACGCAAAGTAGTAAACTGACAATAAACAGTGGCTGGTTAATAAATTTCAAACGTGGAATTAATACATTCTTAACCAGATGGAGAACAACAGTGTGTATGTGTTTTGTCGGCCGTTGATAGTTTTGTGTTTTCTGACTGGAACCTTCCCTGCTACAGGAATATTTTCAAAACACTCAAAGAACCTCGAGTCAAGATTTTTTTCACCTGCAGGAGGATTACTTTCGGCTGTCTTCGTGTTAGACCTATACTCCAATTTTATTAATTTTCCAATATTTTTTCATTTTTCTTACATCTTTGGATTTGTATTTTTAATCGTTCATCTGATCAATTATATTCGCACGATCATTTATCTACACTCTTCAAAAAATATTATTTCAGCTTTGAAAATGGTTGACTTTTTTTGTACATCACACGAACCTCTGACTTTGGACCATCATAAAACCCAACTTAAGATTTTCGGTTTGGTAATTTTTATGCTTTGTGCTTCTGAGCATGTTATGACATGTATAATAACCAGTTTCCATTGCTTTAAACTCAACAAATTGACTTTGCACCGGGTCATCAAAATTCCTTGCTGGACAGTTTTGTTGAATAGAATCAGACATGATGGTTGCCCTTTTCGGTATTCCTCAATTGCATGTTTTTTATTCTACAGTATAAATCTTAAAATACGTAATATTTTAGGCCAACTTAAACATGCTACAGAAGGGAAATTGGGAGATTTGTTGCAACGAGATGTCCTTCAGAAGATTTGCAAGATTATGGAAAATTCTAGGAAATTCGATAGCTTGCTAAAACACAGTGTGTTATTTAATTTTGTCGTTCTCATTTTTAAGATTATCGCTTTATTTTTAACATCTCCAGTAGCATACAATTTTATTTTCAATCTGTCCTCGGTTAGTTCTTACATTATCTTTCTTCAAGTTTTCGTCGTTTTCATTTGCCGCAGAAAAAATGAGTTAAACGGTTTTTTCAAGTTTCATAAGTTTCAATGCCACAATATGCCATATTTGTAGATTTAAACAAATTTAGATTTGTAGATTTAATTTATTTCTTTATTTATTTAATATCTCGGATCTAATTGCCATATATATGTTTAGACCCTAACTTTATATTACATAACTTAAACTGAATTTAACAAGGCATTTATTTTGTTTCTTCATTGTTCTTTGTTGTTGCCATTCTTCATTTCTTGTTTAAATAATATAAAATTTTTTCAACATTCAGTGAAAAGCTCTTCTTTTATTTTTTTTAATTTTTTTACTTTTTCAAATTTGTTAATTGCTTTATTCAAGTATTAATTATATGCTTTATTGACATATATTCGGAACTTTTTGGATTAAATGCTGGATTACAACTTAGAATTTCAATGGAATTTTTAAATCTTGTATTATAATTATATATGTTCATTCTCAGTTAATATTTTGATTTATTTGTGTATACAAAACAAGCATACTGCAAATTGTATAAAGATCGCACTGTTAAAATGTTATGTTCTCGATAAAGGGGACGTCGTGATTTGGTAAAAGATAGGTAAAAAGTGGTTCTTATTTCTTTTTTGCAGTTTAAATAAGTTTTTTTCGTATATTTACTTGATCCCTAGAACATAAGCCCATATGAAATTTCAGACTTAACATAAGCATAATATATTAATTTTGTGACATTAATTTTGCAGCATTTTGAAAGTACTTTTATTATAAAGATTAGAATTTTAATCTTCTTACATATTTTTTTCTATAAAGTCTATGATAAATCACTGATTTTGTGAGAACAAGGAATTTAGTTGCACTATTAGAGGAAATAATTGTATAGTTCCACAATAAATAGGGATTTGTTACTTTTATTTATATTTGTTGAACGATATAAATTTTGTTTTATTATTATTAACCTTTAAACTGTTATCGTGGAACCAATAATTAAAGTTTGGAATTTGTATGAAATTAGAAATGTCCAGTTCTGAATGATTTAGATTAGAGTTGTAAAGGGTTGTGTCAGCTGCAAATAGTATATCACTTCATTCTTCTGAGACGTCTTGCCAATTTTTTGTATATATAGAATTAAAATAAAGGACCTAGAACTGTTCCTTGTGGCACTCCTATTTTGATAGTAGAGTTATCTTATATGAATTTTGAACTTGTTGGATGGTTATTCCGTTTTATTTCCGTGTAATTTCTTCTATTTTACGAAAAACGATTCAATCCAATTAATTTATTTACCATTAATTAAATGAGACATTAATTTATTTTAAAGTGGCTCATGGTTCACACAGACAAATGCCTTGGCAACGTCTAAGAATATTGCTGAAGAAGTAACATTTTGATCAAGGTCTTCATAAATTCAAGTTGGTTATTTGAGATGATAGACAATTTTTCCATGTAGTTTATTAGTTGGCCATGAATAATTCTTTAGAAAAAATATTAGAAAAACAGATATTAAAGTAATGGGTCGTAGGTTAATAATCTTACTCCCCTCTTGTTTATTTTTTATATAATTAGGACGACTTTAGTCAGTTTAAATTTTTCGGAAAAATAGCAGTTGTGAATGAATTGTTTATTATAAATTGTAATGGGTAAGAAATTAAGTATGCACTCCGTATTGTCATGAATGTAGGTACATCATCAGGCCCAATTTACGAGGAATTTTTAAGTTTGAATATAACCACAGATTATCTATACGTTACAAATTTGTATACATTATCTGTGATCTGGATTCTTTTTCATTAATTAAAACTGATCAAGTAATTCACTCCCATGTTTTACACATAATTTTATCAGATGAGGGCACTGCATTGGACATATCACTTTGATTACTTGTTTCTCTTATCTTAGAAAGGATGTTATTGCCTCTTTTTTATTTCTTCACTCTTTAAATATCTTTGGGGAAGTTTTCTCATTAAAGGTTACTACATTTTTTATTTATTTTTTATTGTTTATTTGTTGTTGTTATTTGTTTGTTGTTCAGTGAACCAAGATAAATACATGTGACTAAGAAGTTGATAAAAGTTCCCTCTATCTGTTTGTTCATATACAATATACCAAGGATACTCTAATCTTTTACTCATATGTTATAGACATTTTTGTTATTGGAAATATGATTTTAATAAAAAGTTTAATATACTGTAATATTTGACTCTGTTATTTTTTTAACACGTTGAGTGAGGGGTACGTTAATTTCCGTAGCGCTCCTGCCCGAAACATAGTGGTTCAGTATGAGCTTAGCCATTGCCGGGAGAGGTTGATTCTCTAACCGCCTATTGTGCCAGTCCATGTGTTTACTTCGTCATAGTTCGTTTCCCGGTCCGCCATTTTTTAAGGAGTGAAGAGGGCAGCTTCACGTGTAGAGGCCTGCTTACTACGTAGCACTCCCGGATTGTGTAACATTGGTTTATTAGTTTAATATGGGCTTTAGCCACTGCTGGGAGAGCTCATATTGCTCGCCTCCTATTGGTGTAGTCCATGTGCATGATTTGTGGATGATCATTTCCCGGTCCCCCTGGGCGCGCAGAGTGTACTAAGTGATTGTGTTCACAGTGTTTTCATTTTTGTTTTTTTTTCTTAGCGAATTTCCCGTAGGGAATAAGCTATTACCCTAGGTCTCATGGTAAGACCTAAGTCCGGGACCATGTTAATTTTTCGTTTTGAGGTGCCCAGAGACCAAAAATAATAGTAATTAATATATATATATATATATATATATATATATATATATATATATATGTGTGTGTGTGTGTGTGTGTGTGTGTGTGTGTGTGTGTGTGTGTGTGTGTGTGTGTGTGTGTGTGTGTGTCCCTAGACACGATAACTCTCGTAAAAACCGTCCGATCGACACCAAAATGGGTAGAGATTTGTAATCCTACGTTTATTCAGATGAGTTCGTAAACCAGACATATCGACCTACCGGAAGGGGTAGTTTTGGGGGGTTTTGTACCCCAAAAATGGGGTTTTTGCATTTTTCATATGAAGTTTTTAAAAAATTTTTATTTTTATTTTCACAATTGGATTTAGTTAAAAAAAAAAAAAATTTAGTGTTTTGAAGCTTTGTTCTATCTTCATTGGTTACCGAGATATTAAAAAGTGTAAAGGCAGTACATTGTATTTTTGGGCTCCAATGTTAATCTTATGGAGAATAACTATAAGTTAATATTCCACTTATTAACCAATATTTTTGGATGAAATTTAGTATTTAGCTTCATTTGGTTAAGATTCATCCATTTATGGTAAAAAAATCTTGGTTTTGTGCTTATCATGGCAGAAAACCTGCATACTCTTATCCCATGTTATTCATATGGAAAATAGGCAAACTCGTTTATTTATGGACAGATGTAGATGAAACTTGTGTTTGGCTCATATGGTCAAATGAACTTTTTTATGCTAAAAATCTACTTTTAGTGTTCCCCATGTTACGTTAATTAACGTAACATACCTGCATACTCTTTCCCTATATTTATCTTAAGGAGAATAGATAATTATTTCCCTATTTATGAGCACGTTATGAAATTTTGTTTACAGGTTTAGCTGGTCAAAATTAATATTACTAATTTGGAAATTCGCTGAGTACGCAGGTTTGCTGCGACGGGGGGTATTGTGTGATTTGTGCAATGAAGCATGATAATGATGACAAATAATTGGATAATTTTTATTCTGATGATGAAAACGACACTAGCAAGAGTTCTGACAGTTATAAGTGACGTTCGCCAGCACCACCAGCGGACTACGTTAATTTACGTACGGGAAATGACGTCATGAAATTTAACAGAAAATAGACGCCTAGACAACTTCTGACGACCTTTTAGCAACATACAAGCAATCACTTAGCAATTAAACGAAAATTATATTTCCGCAATTTTGGTAACCAATTATATCGATTTTCAGCACTCAACGTGTTAAGATAAGGATTGCGTATTAAATTTCCTTTTTATTCGCTATGGACTCTCTGGATAGGTTTGAGCCATGTCAGTATGGCTCATTTCATATAGTACCGTTTTGAGTTTGGCCGTTTGGCCGCTCGATATCCGGCTGGCTGTGCCGAAACTTCTGGACTTCTCGCAGCTGTCAAATGTTCCCCGCCCCCTCGTCATCGCCTTGTATCGCCCGTCAGCGAGGTAGTTCTTTTCCTTTCAAACTCTCACCAGTGAAACTTGACAATGAAGACACTTCGAGAAATTAATGTCGAGGAAGAAAGTCCCATCACCATGAAGCTGTAATAATCTATTCACCAAATGCCAAAGCCCCTGGTCTAGGGTTATAAAATGTTCGAGACAACCGTAGGACCGACTGACCATGTTATCCTGACCGAAGCCTCCGAACCTGGACCGATTGCGGTGGGATGACATTCGCCAACCTCTGACCGCCACTTTCTCTGAGCTCCATGGTCACCATCAGCTGCAGGAACTCAGGCCTATCTACACTAACCGCTTCGCTAACTCAGGTGCCCTCAATCCATATTTTTCTACAGTTTAAAATCAGTGGCCACACTTTCATTCAACTATAAGGACAGACTCAGTTTCAATTCAGTGACAGTTTAAATTTTCCAACTAACTCAGTGAACATAAAAAAAATTAAGTTAACATTCAACTAGGCCTTTCATTTCCCGTAGAGAAGACTATTCTAACCTGTGACCTGTGAAGCCACGAACTTGGAGATATCGGTCGTGTCGTCCCACTGCTGCAACGGGTTACTAATCAACTTGGTTTATATTTGAATATGATGTAATGAGTCAATTGGTGTTTATGTCTGTTGGACTAGGTTAAGGTTAGGGACTTGGAATTTAATTAAAATAATTACTTTAACGGAGCACGTTTAGGCCATCCTGTTCTAAATTCCATTTTGGTAATGCCGGTACAAAATTCTGCTCCCGATTTTCTTTTCCATTTAGCTGTTTATGTTCATTCCGTTTAATTTATGGCTTAAGACCATTTAAGCCTTGGATGTTTTGTACTATGTTCAATGTTAGGTGTTTGTAATTATTTGTTTGTTGTTGTTAATTGTTGAATTTAAAACGTTTAATACTGGTTGAAATCTAAAGGGTGCATTTTGTCATTTAATTTTACCTTGAACGAATAATTATAAACGCTGGCCAGCAAATGAGTCATTAAGCCGTTGAAACAACTATAAGTCCATTTCGGAAGATGACTTGGATTTATTCATGTTTAAATAAATTAAAAATTTACTATACTAATAAAATAATCCTGATCAATTTAACAATTTTATTAATTATGGATCAACTTATTCGACTGAAAGACTGAATTTGAATTTTATTATTTGTAGGCTAAGGCTATGTGAAATTGTATTGTTCCTCACATTATTTTTGCTCAATATATGCCATGTTATTTCATATTTGTGTTTTACTATATCCAACTCCTACCTTCTTCCTTGCCACGTTCTCTTATAAATGGTTACTAGTTGTTGCCCGTCGATAATCGACGGATATAGCTTCATTAGTGGTAAATGAAACGCTATAATAGTACAAACATGTAAGGTAGTCTATAAAATGTACTTCTTTGAACTGCCATACCAAGAACAATAATATATTTTACAGAAAATACTACGATTTTAGTTGGAGCGTTGGAAAAGTAGGCATATTCCGTAAAACCAATAATGTTGCATCCTTGTACTTATAGGCCCTATACTCTTTAGTATATTATAATTAAACATGTCAATTTGATTGTTTAGGTAGGCGCAAACCTAATTAGTCTAAGGAAACCAGTCTATTAGGTTCAACAACATCAGAAATTAGTAGACCAATATCTGCTTGTAGGCCTATTGGATAAATTGTTCTTAACAGTTTTTTTCAAGAATTAGGAAAGGCCTAGAGTGTTGTAACTTATGATGGTTGGCTTTAACAAATATTGGTGTGTTAGGGTAGGATAGAACGCAGAGAAACCATTTATAACCACTTTCAAATCGCAATATTTATGCTGTAGTGTGCAAGTTTCAATAATTATCCAAATTTAAGGAATACAAATTTATTTCACAGAAAATTACATAATTTTAGTTGGTGTGTCTGTCAAAGTAGGCCTATAGGCATATTCCTTAAAAACAATAATGCTGCACCCTTACTATGTTACACAGACACTCTTTAGTATTTTATAAACTTAAAAAATCGATTGTTTACTTAGGCCTAAACCTTAGTAGCCTAATCAAAGCGTTATATTAGTTAAAAACATCAAAAAATAAGCAAGCCTAAACTCAATTTGTAAACTTGTTAGTTTAATAAATAAGTTTTTTTGAGAGTTTGAACAGGCCTATAAATATTTTAATGTATCTATTTTGCTTAAAATAAATATCGGTACCATCAGTAAAACATTTATTAGTGACGCCGTTATTGGACACATTACAAAAAGAAACTTATATTTGTGAAGATCGGTCTGGAACCCGGATTGTCTGATTTGGAGTTAGTCTCGCTACCGACTGAGCCACAAATACTGTTGTTAAGCGAAGTAAATGTAAAGCATTACAATGTTGCAAACGACAAATTGATTGCACAAAGAATTTCAGATACATCCGTTTCTTTTAATACAAATGTGAGCAATTAGTTTATTTAAACTAAACCTTTACAATTTAGTCTTAATTTTAAAGCAATCCGCTATTTTACATAATTAGGCAACTTTCTTTCCATTTAAAGGATAAAACATCATAATAATTGTAAACGTTTTTAGGTACTGACCATAGTAAACCAAATCCTTCATGAACTTTTGTTCATCCACTCTGTATTTAGACAAAATACCTCGTGTGTTTACAATCAGCTGATTGAAATCGTGTAAAATAAATAAATTGTTAAAGTTTGTAAATGTCGACATTTTTAATTTAAGGGAGTAAGATAACGTTAATTATATAATTAAGCAACTTTCTTTTCATAAATGACAATACATCATAATAATTGTAAACGTTTTTAGGTACTGGCCATAATAAACCAAATCCTTCATGAGCTTTTCCTCATCCACTGTATTTAGACTAAATACCTAAATACCTTGTGTGTTTACAATCAGCTGTTTGAAAGCGTGTAAAATAAATAAATTGTAAAGGTTTGAAAATGTCGATATTTTTAATTTAAGGAAGTAAGATAACGTTAAGATAACGTTATACAAAGGTTTACGTTTTATTTGGTACAAACTGCGTGTAAATTGGTCCAGTGGAAGTCTCAGTCGAACTGTCCAAAGGGTTGGAAATGTTGGCTTTTTCCCCATGTTAAATCTCCATAAAAAAAGTTTATTTTTAATTTTTGACCGATTTAACGTAAATATTTTTGAAATACGAATAAAACCTGCTAATATAGAACCGAAAACGTTTATTTTGGCACAACCCGCATGTAAATCGGTCCAGTAGAAGTCTCAGACAAACTGTCCAAAGGATTGAAAATGTTGGCTTTTTTCCCCATGTTAAATCTCCATAAGAAAAGTTTATTTTTCATTTTTGACAGATTTAACGTAAATATTTTTGAAATACAAATAAAACCTGCTAATATAGAACCGAAACCGTTTATTTTGGTACAACCCGCATGTAAATCGGTCGAGTAGAAGTCACAGACGAAGTGTCCAAAGGTTTTTTAACTTTGTGTTTTAAATATACAGGGTGATCAACTCAAGGTGGCCACCATTGGTATCTCGTAAACTATAATAGTTACAGATAACTTTAAATGGGGGACCCTTCCTCCTTTTTAGATACCATTAAAAATATGAATTCAGATTTTTTATATTTGGCCGCCATTTTCCAATATGGCGGTCAACTTTGAAATTTCTTATGGAACACCATGTTTTTTATGACGGATTCGAAATGAATCATCAATTTTAAGACTTTTTTATACTTGGTCTTTTTTTGATTATTTTAGCGGTTTAGCTGCTAGGAGCACTTAATGTTTAGTGATCAACTCAAGACGGCCACCATTTTTTATCTCGTAAACTATAATAATTACAGAAAACTTAACAAAGGGAACCCTGCCTCCTTTTTAAAGACCATTAAAAATCTGAATTCAGATTTTTTATATTTGGCCGCCATTTTCCAATATGGCGGTCAACTTTAAAATTTCTTATAGAACACCCTATGTTTTATGGTATTTTTGGAATTTCTATGTAATTTTAAGACTTTTTTATTCTTTGACATTTTTCTCTAAACCTATCGGTTAGGGAGCTAGAGGGAATTAAATTTCATTTTTATTTCCATAACAATAACATGGGGCAACCTTTATCTGCCCATATCTCCAAAACCATTCAGTAAAAAAAAAAAAAAATGATCACGATTAAAAATGTCTTAAAATTATGTTTAAAGAACATTTCACTCATAAAAATTATCATTTACTCAAAAATTTATCTTACCGTTTTCATTAATGGTGTGGTTTCACTTGAAATGATCATCCTGGAAATAAATAAATTTTTGCATAAATGATAATTATTATTGGTGAAATGTTCTTTAAACATAATTTTAAGACATTTTGATTCTTGAGTATTTTTTATTTTACCGAATGGTTTCGGAGATATGGGCAGATAAAGGTTGCCCCATGTTATTGTTATGGAAGTAAAAACTAACTTTAATTGCCTCTAGCTCCCTAACTATTAGGTTTAGCAAAAAATGTCAAAGAATAAAAAAGTCTTAAAATTACATAGAGATTTCAAAAAACATCATAAAACATAGGGCATTCCATAACAAATTTCAAAGTTGGCCGCCATATTGGAAAATGGCGGCCAAATATTAAAAATCTGAATTCATATTTTTAATGGTATCTAAAAAGGAGGTAAGGTCCCCCATTTAAAGTTATCTGTAGCTATTATAGTTTACGAGATACCAATGGTGGCCACCTTGAGTTGATCACCCTGTATAGATGTTGCCTCACACGTTACAGGTTAAATCCTAAACATGTCTCCAGTAATACTTTTAAACTTCTTAAAAAAAATTACATTACCTATAGTAAATTGACTATACAATTATTTAGTCGTTCTCGTAATAAATTTTAATACATTGCAAGAAATAGCAAAATACTGCAATTCAAGTAAAATGTTAATCCTTTTGTTAAAAATAATAATTTTGAACAATGTATTTGAATTTGTTTAAAAATTGAAAAACCATAAAATTACACTTTCATCATTGCCAAAATGTAGAAGAGAGAATAATTCTATTAATATATACAAAATACTTTCTAAGGATAAAACACTTATAGTTCAAACAATTATGGCTGAATTTCTTTGTTCTACAGTTTTGCAAACTAGCAGAGAATGTACTATCTTCCAGTACGTGTCTTTTGAGCAGAAATGAAAGTATGCAGGTAACACAAAGTTATTAATAGAAGGTACCATATTAATTAATAACTTAAAATTATAAAAATTAAATGTCTACTTTATTAACAAGTACAGCATTAAATATAACAATTTAAAACTAAGACATTAATGATTTTTAATACAACTTCCACTAGTTTAGTCACTTAAAAATAAATTTTGTAACTGGTGTCTGAGATTCAGCTAAAAGGTTTCATGATTTTAAATTAATCATATTTTACAAACGTTTTATTGTAATTAATATTACCAATGCACTTTAAGGTTATGCCTTTTTAATTTGTTAAAACTGCACTGACAGGTCAGGATTTTGGTGTCACAGGCTATGGAGGGCTCCAAAGATTACTTCGATGCCGGATTTTTTAAGGTTGAACCTCAATTGTGTCTCTCAGTGAGTAATGCATTTTTATTCCCAATGTTTTGCATGTACATATTTCACTATGGCATTTCTCTTCTGTTTGCACTATCATTTATTTAAGAACTTAAATATATGTGTATAATATAGTTTTTTTATAACTGTTTATACTTTTATATCATATTTTAATGCTGTGTAGTCTGTATTAAGTTTTAAAAACTCAGTCATTCTTACGTATGGTAAAAAAGTGAAACCTTACATTTAAGCTTTGAAAAAAACTTTTAAAATTATTTCCTTTTGTTTATATAATCTAAAGATAATGGTAGACATGAACACTACACTTCTTGCTACAACCAATTTAAAACTCAATTTAGGAAATTGCATATAATAATTGAAATTGCAATTATATGGAAATTCAATCTGCATTGTTAGTGCAGTTTTAATTTAATCAGTATTTTCGTTGAATTTTTAGTAATAGGATTACGTTTATTTTTTAACTGTATTGAAAACTCATTAATAACTCAATGAATCGGTAGTAGTTACTGTTTATGTATTATTTGTCGATTGATCCTGTTTTTCCTACAGGAGTTTTTAATTCAAAAAGAGTTATTCTTTAATTTAGTAAGTAGGACATCAATAATTTATGAGTTGGTGAAAAATCTCAGTAAAATACTTTAATTTAACTTTGTTGTCTTGTTCAAAGTTAGCTAAGTTGAATTTGTGTCTTTTCGATCTAACTAGTCTTAACTTATTGTTTCAGATGCTGGTTATTGGTGTAGACTTCCTCATTACTCTCAATACTAATATAAATAAAATCAAAATAACCTTAAACCCATAAAATAATCAGGATATAAACTCTTTTAAATGTTGTTACTACTCGGAATGGACAAATAAATTATATTTTACAATAAGATTATAGATTTTATTTACAGGAGTCATTTTTATGCCAAAAGCTTTCAACTTGATGAAGATGAGATCGTTACACTTTCTTTAAAACTTAGCTAAGTTTTAATCTAAAATTACATACAACTCATGTAGTACGTATTAAAATTAATTATTAATTTTGATGTTAAATAAATAATAGTATTTAAAGGAATATCTCAGTTGCATCACTTTTCATGGAAAGTTGTTATTTTCGTTGATAACAAAGGAAATAACTGTTTCCTGAACTCTAATTTGGAGCAAGGAAAAACTATGAGATGATTTTCCCTATCTAAATTTAATGTCCCTCACCCTCAATTAGTTCTCCACTTGTCCACTACGTGATAGTGATTTTACCATTTACTTTTATTATTTAAATCAGTTGTTTTTAGTTTTTATAAATCTAAATGTGACATACGAAAGTTGACGAACTTTTGATTCTACGTGATGAAAAGTATCGTCCATAAAATGAACTGAGAGTTATTTTGCGGCGGTTGCTCAAATTATTTTCGTACTAGGCTTATCCTCGTACGTGAAACTCATCCTCACATGCTTGGCTTCGCCTCGCACGGGATTTTTTATTTGTTTCTGTGTTCGGCTTCGCCTCTCACTTACAAGTTTAGCGCGTATCAGTAAATGCCACTTTTGGTGCTTGTAATAAAATATACTATTATCAGATGTGAAGTAATGTTACTTTTATACATTTCTTAGGTGAATTAAGTGCCTTTATTAACTTGAGTAACAAATATAGTATTAGGTGGATAAAAAAACAGCTGCACTTCATCACGAATTAGACCCAATACTTCGGTAGATGAAGGCGAAAACGGAGATTTGGACTCGGAAAGAAACCTTTTAAACAATAAATCCTATTCATTGGACACATTCATAGCCTGTGCGCCTAGCAGTTTAAGCGGCTGCCGATAGAGACTCGGGTCTCGGGTATCGGGGGTCTCGTGGGTCAAAAACTCAACATGCAGTGTTTCACCTGCTTCTATTATTCGTCTTTATTTTAAGTCGAATAAAAGTGGGAGAAAATTAAAAGATAGAGACGGGCTATTTGACCTACTTTTTTATTTTTTAAATTCATATGAACTATTATATATAAATGTTGATGGATTCAAAATATATTGAAAAAATAGTCAAATAGCCCAAGTGTCTATCTTTATCCCACCCACTCTTATCGTACTTAAAATGAAGGCAAAAATGGGAGAAGGCACTGCATGGTGTTCTAAAAATGACCCTTTAGCCCTTCAATAACCTAATAAATATAATTAAAAAATTTGTTAACGGTACAAAATATTTTGGTTCATAAATGTTGATAATAAAGGTTATGTTATATTATAAAGTATTACTTGAAAATTAAAGGCCAATGTAAAATATTACTCATTTTAAGAGTTTGAAACAATCATTAATTTTTTTAATTTTATATATGATACACACTTCAGACAGAAATACGGAAAATGTCAAATTGTATGACTTGCATAGGCTAACACTAGATCAAAGTAGTCCAAAAATAGCAATAGGCTCTTAAGCTCTAATGAAACATGCCAATGACATTATGGTCCATCACATGGTTAACAGCTTTGAAAACAATATAACCTTTGACCAAACAAATTTGTATTACGTAATTAGTTCACATTTAAAGTTTTCTATTTAACAGTTTCTAGGCACAAAAATCCATTCCTTCTTTATCCAAAGATCACAATCATCCAAAGATCACCTTTTATATATATTTTTATTAAATACAATGAAAGTTGAGTTTATTTGTATAAAAGCCATATAATCAGTTTCTTAATGTCATCTAAAATTTCTAGTTTTTTAAACTATAGAATAATAAATTTTTAATGTTGTTTATAATCGTTGATACAGTGTATACTGGTTAGCTCAAACCTTGTTTGTATACAAAATGTAATTTAAAGCTGGTGGAAGGTTGAATGACAGTGTGGTGAACAGATCCCATATTTGTCAAACTCCAACCAACTCTATCAAACTGGACTACAACTTTTGTGGACCGCTGACTGTTAACAAGGTATCGAACACTTGACGAGTTTCGTCAGCGGCATTCATGCGGTTATCGTGCTGCTGAAATTGCTTATGTGCATACAATATTCAAAATTTTATTTAGATCTTGACAGCTTTCGATTGTTTACTTTACCCCATTCACATACATCTACTACATATGTATTGATTAAAAGTACAGTAGAGAAAACCTCTTCCTTCTCCCTCCTGACTTGGAGAATCTGGAATTAGATATTATAGTTTAATCGTGTGGATTATTATTTCAATTCGAATTCTTCTTCTTCGCTTACGCTAATAATAATAAAAAAAGTAAATACGAACACGCAATGTATAGTTTACAACTGCTCACAAAAGTCCTGAGCTTTTCCAAGCACTAGTAGCACACTAAACTGTTCTTAAAATCAGTTACACTCCCATATAAAAATACAATGAATTAAAAATTCCTTCCAATCTGATAAAACACTGAAAATTTATTTGATATAGACTCTTAAGTATGCAATTATTGCTTGGTAACAGTTAATATATAGCTCTTATTCGTATAATTATTATAAAAAAAAGATTTGTAAAATAATTTAGGTATGGTAATACACGAAGAATGGAATATATTTGCTATTAGATATCTTGATTTGGAATAATATGGTACAAAAATACCAAATATACTAACAGAAAGTAAGGTTTCTACTCAGCTGTTTTTTTACTACATAAGCTATTTTAATAACTGAAATCTAAAAGTTCCACGTTGGAAACAATGGTTAAGAAACTTTAGAAAAGACAAATTGAAAGACTAGCGGTTTAAGTTTTTAAGAATTTTTTTCGAAATTCTTCTCGATACTTCCATCTGTGAATCTTTTCAAATTACAGATAATTACTTGGTAAGTAAGCTGACCACACCGTTTAACTGATCGTGTTTCGATCACAAATTTTCACCAAATTACACAGACTGCTTCTAATTTGGATAGTCATGCACGTACAATTGAACCTTGTTTCAAGGTAGAGCAACATTGTGGACCACATGACACCTTGGCTCAAATTAGTCTAGTTAAAGGTGGCAGTTTGGCTCTTGTTACCAGATTTATCACAATAAATATGTTATTTCCACGAAACATAAACACGAATGAAACTGCTAAAACCTTTGCAATAACAATTAAGTTTTTTTTATCTTTTTTTCGTTTCGATGATTATCATTTCATATTATGATTTTTCACGCATACTATCGCAGACCAAGGGAACAAAAATTTACAACCAAATATGTATCTTTCAAATAATATTTCCTTATTATTTCCCACCATCCTGCTTGATTGACCGTATATAAATCGAAAATAAAAATCGAAAAGTAAATCAGAGAATAACTGAATTATTTGTTGGTGCAGAACTTTTTTGGAGTTTTTCCTATCATGTTTTTAATTGATTGTATTGGCTTTAATAACATAATTTCGTTTGTATTAACAAATCTTTATCAATATCTCTTAATTTTATATTCTCGTTAAATATTACATACAGTGATCCAAGTTCAAGCTATATTTTAAAATAATCGATTTTCTTACTTATATTCTACTTTATCTGATTTTTTTATACATTTCACATTTCCAATTGACTGAAAATTTATTAGATTAGATTTATTATTATTTCAAAGCGGTGAATTTATATAAGATTTTTACCCCTTACATTTAAAAATTTTATGATAACTTATTTAAAAATAGTTATTATATAAATTACTATATAATAATGAACATTTCAGTTACAAACTGTTATTCAGATTCAAGGAAAAATTAAGTACATTTTCTCCAATTATTACAGTTAAAAATAACAAATATCAATTCACATTTTAAAAAGACACAAGACAATTTTAAACAATATTAATGTTAAAAAGTGAAACAAATTGAGAATAAATTTTAACAGACGGATAAAAAGTGGGTTTATATATTTTCTCTTTAACAAAGACAAGGATCCTTCTATTGTGAAGGATTGTGAACAATCCTTCTAGATTTTCGTATGCTCTGTTTCTCTTTTAATATTGCTTTTTTAATGTTGAGGGTATTGACCAATTGTACTTAGTTATTCAAATATTTTTTTAATTATAATACTTATTGATTATGTTAACTCCAAAATAAAATACTTAACAATTTTGCAATAAAAATATTTCTTTCGAATTTATTTATCTTGCCAAAAATCCTTTTTCCATTGTTTAATCACTGTCAACCAAAAGTAAATTGTTATTAAATAACTCAAAATTGTAATTTTTTATAACTTTTCCTTTTTCTTAGGGTATTATTGAATGTCAAAACAAGACTAAAAAAATTCAATTTTCAAATTATCTTTAAATTTTAAGTCGATTTATATCAATGTGTTTTCCTAAACATGATGAAGGTTTCCTTATATAAGTTGACCAAGGAATTCATTTTATAATGACCCATATACACCATATCTAAAATATTAGAAAAAAAAATATTGCAAACTGATGTTACACATTTAATTTAAAACTGGTTTTCAAATCCAATAATCCAATGTGCTGGGTTATTAAAAATGTTACTGGTTATTAAAAACATTCAAATGTTTTTCAGGAAGGCGTATTTGCCATGTTTTTCCAATGACAATAATCTATTATCAAAGGTTTCACGGAGGTAGCATTAAAAATGTATTTAATACTACGCATCTTTTGGTATAATGTACTTGCTATTATCTCTTTAAATAAATAGTAATTTAATTTATTTTGAACAATAAAGAGCACGATTCCCTTTTTAAAGGTTGAAATATTTTATTTACAACAATACTACGTATCAGAAGATAAAATTTAAAATAATAATTGTAATAAAACTCTATTGTAAACTATATTGTATATCTATTGTAAACAAAATCTATATTAGTACAGTTAAGAAAAAACATGTGTAAAGCTTAGAATGTTATTGTTTGGTAAATTACTGTGGACATATTCCATCACTGATTAGTTAAAACCATTTACTAATCAGTGATTTGAAATGTCCACTATAATTTACCAAACAATAACATAAACTCTTCTTTTCCATCTCCAACAATGATTTAAAACAAAGATGTTTAGAATGTTTAACACATCAAAGAAATGATAAATTTATACTATAATGAGCAGTTTTAAAGTTGCAACCGATCATCATTTTCTGTTTTTTAGATTTATTCAATTGGTTGTGTTTTGCGATTTGAAGTAATTGAGAAAAGACAGGAAACATAAAACACTATTAATAATAGAAATACATGTGTCTGTCACTAGTAATACTACTTGTAATATGTCATATACATGTATCGTCTCTTAACATTATACCGTATAGTATCTTAAGTCACATTATGGGACACAGGCATTTCTGTATCATATCTTCTATAACAATGAAAATATGATACAAGATTGGGCTCAAAATATGTAATGGCTGAAATAACATTTTAGAAGATATAAATACAATTATTCATCAAATTTAAAAAAGTACCTTTTAAAATATTAAAACAATGTATCAATATGAGAAAAAAAACTATTTTTACTGAGGAACTGGTTTTCTTTTATTAATACCAAACATTTACACAAAGATAGTTGTTTTTAATGTTTGAATAATTAAACAAATTGAACTTTGCTGCATTACTAGTAAAATCCACAAGAGTATTTAACACCTGCCCTGCGTAATGTTTTGTTTCAATATTACAACAGAACTAACAAACTTAATTTAACTAAATCACCCATCATGCGTCGCAGTAAAGTAAAAATAAAAATACTGAATCAAACTAAATTCACGACAAGGCGACTTAAACTGTGACAAAAAATTAAGGGTGCGATCTACCTCGGCGTCAAAATCGTCCAGCGAGACTGCCGCTATACGCGGATATTCACATTTTGGAAAATATATGACGGGTGATTTTAAATTTTGTTACTTTAATGCTTTTTTTGGTTTCAGTGCTAAATCGATCGGTGGTCTAATGACGATGTTTTTGAAATTGCAGACCTTTCGCATCTCCCTTCTTGCATCGTTATCTATAAACGTTTTGCCAATCTTATTGCAGATTCTTGTTCTTAAGATTATATTGTACTCGTGTATCGTCTTATTTTTTCTTAAAAAATTGTTTTTAATACGTTAAAACTTGATATGAAAACGCTTATTTCAACATTATTAGCAAGCACCCTGCTTAGTGATTTAAATTAATATCGAAATTTTAAGACGATAGCGGATTACAAAATTATATTACGAAAAGAATGACACCCAAATATTTTAAATCGGTTTACAACTGGGGCGACAAACACGGAGATTCTGAACCCTTGCATCCGTGCGCGGCAGATGGGTAGAGCGCACCCTTAATAAGAAGCAATATTTTTTAATTATTCTTGTTGCAGTGAGGAGAACAAAATGTGGAAATGTAACTGGTAGATAAACAAATGCCATGACTTACTGTGCCTAAAATAGAAATTAATTAATTTAGCTAAGATGCCCGACATCAGTGAAAATATATCGTTTGTTAAGCAGTAATCAGTGATAGATGCATTCTCTTGTATAATTGTTGAAACCAAAATGTAGCATCTGTGTCTATAAAAATAACTGTGAAATTTTCAAGTCAATCTATCCACTCCGGAGATCAGATCAGGATAAAAACTGTGACTTTTTTATATTTTCGGTGTAAGAAAGATTAACTCTCTATTATAATGGGAGGTTGGATAGTTAATTGATTAAGAGTGAGTCAGTCAACCATTGCTTGACTATTGTACATTAGATATATTTTCATCTTATATTTTGGGTTTAACTGAAATATTAATTTTTTTTTTTTAAATTGTGAAACTAGCATGCCTTTTATAATGTCTAGTTTAAAGAAAAAAGAAAATCACATTTTATATTAAGTTCTAATTTTTATCATTCCTAAATCATGATTAGAGTTTTCCCTTGAATAAAGTAAGGCGATTTAATGTTTTTATGTAACAGTGAAGTAGATTTTCACGTCCAGATAATATGAGTGGAAAGAAATATTTTTTTCACGTTACAACATACGACATTTTTTATTCTAAATCTTAACCGGTTGTTTACATAAAAGAAACCGTTTCAAAAAACTATTTTATGGACAAATCATTATTTATTATCATTCAATACCTGTTCTTATGCCTTTATTTAATTACATTGTCATTTAAAGTTTCTAAATAAAGTTTTATAATATTTATTAAATTTAATATTTGTATGATCAAATAAATAAAACAAGAAAAACATTACTTCGATAATTATTTATTTAAAAATCTTTTTTAAGGTTAGGTATTTCGTTAATATATTTAATTGTATTGGTGTCATGAAATTTATTTGAGAAAAAACGCTTGCCTATGATTAAAAAACATCATGGCAAAATATAAAAAAATAAAACCATAATTCACTTCAACAGTGAATACTAGTAAACAAAATATTTATCTTATGCGTAATCTTGAATGTATTAATAATTGTGAGGAATTCAGGATGTATATATTATTTTTGTTTTCTTTTTCTATGTTTGTGTATATCGTTGAGAAGTATTCTACGGCGGTTGTAAGATGGTTGTTGTAAAGTGATCACCAGGAACTACAGTCCCATAAACGTGGCGTGACTGTCGAGCTGTTTGATAATTACAGAGATAACTCCAGCAATCAACTTGATTGTGATATTGTCTCATAAAACGAGATCTGGCCTTTAGACAAAACAAGGGTTACTCTGACTAAATAGATTGTTTTGGTTTGTCGGTAATAAATATACGCGTATATCAATTCTAATAAAGTTAATTTTGAATATAAAATAATTTTGACTTTGCATTTAGTTTTTTGTTTTGTTTCTTTTTACTTAAAACAAATACTACTCTAAAGCAAACTTGAATATTTGATTATATATTGGCTTAGTATGTGTCATATTTTTTTTCTGTAAAAAATGTGTGATTACAAAACCACACAATGTCTTGAAACAGACATGTAATACTGGTGGAATACCAGTAACTTTTTTCAACATGTGATATTAGACTAGCTAAAAATATCGACTAAAATTTGTTAATACTGTTTTAATATTTACATTTCATTACAATATTCAATGATCCCAAGACATTTCTCAAAACAATACACATTAGCCTATAGTAATTAAATACATGAATATCGCACTCTTTATTTTAAATATTTATCGACAGAATTTCAGAACGTATGTTATTATTCCACTTTGAATATATATATATATATATGATTCCAAACCTAATTTCTTTCTATAGAAACGGTTTGAGACAGTAAAATAGGCAAAACTTGATACCAACAGTTATATTAGGAGCACAAATTTCAGAGTTACATTATTAACTTTATACTCATTGAAATTACTTAAGTATTCAAACACGACCAACCCAACTCGACTTTGAAATCATCTCCACATTGTTTGGTGATTAAAAGGAATAAAAGGCAAAAACTTTTACATTTTTGATTGGCGACTCAACAGACATAAAAGGAAACACGTTTAGGAAAATGTCATTTATTTGTAATTGAACAAATATGTGTGAATTTTTATATTTCCCATCTTAATAAAATAGCATTTTTAGGACTTAATGGAAATACTATTAACGCCTTAAGAGTTTTTTGAAAAAGTATAAACATCAACACCTCTACCAATCTCATGGAGTACCCCTTGAGATATTTGCTCTGGAGTACCCTCAGTACCTGATTAAATCTTGGTTTAATTACCATGGCTTTCCTAAGTACTGCCATAAATAAAATTTACATATCGAGCCAAGTATTTTGTAAGAGAACACATTAGTCTCATTTACTTTTGACATCCATAATTCGTATATTTGTAGTATAATATAGGCTAAATAATGTTTGTACTATAAATTTTAATATTGAAAAAAAAAATCACTTAGTTTTGCAATACTTAAGTATTTAACCCGATATTTAATCAAGACCTTCGTGGACTTTTGGCTAGCTAAACGGTTAGTGTTTTGGACTTTAGTTCAAGATCTGACTGGTTTTAATCTTGGGGTGGCTACCAAAAATGCAACTGGTAGTAATTACCAAAAAAGGACCTAATAATTTTATTTTTATTTTTTTCGGGTGTGTCTACTCCATTGGCATTTTTTGGCACGTTTTGACGGGGAACGGTCCAAACCCCAGTCTTGTTACTATCTAACATCGACCAGCTGTTAGAAAGAATTATTAATCAATAGTCCAATGACAAATGACAACTAGGGGCCAGAATCGAACCTTTAAAAAGCTACTAACTTTTCTCAGAATCGAACAGGTAAACCTTTGGATTCAAAGGCGAACACTAAACCACTCAGCTACCCAGCCAGTTTTGTTCTTGAGCATACCTGTGATCCTGGCTATCCTTAGCTGTGGAAGGTTTCCCTCAGGGGCAGTGGGATTTCCACTGTACGGGTGTTTCTTGGCGACCCCGGGGTACCTGAGCCAAGCTGTGAGACCCTCCTCACAGTTCTTCCCGAGCTAGGGCCTTTCTTCTCATCTTTCAGGCCTTAGCTCACCGTCTTTATTCTTTCCTGAGCTAACCTTGCTCACCTTCTTGTTTTCGACCCCGAATCAAGGGTGTCTTTCCCCTTGATTCGGGGTCGAAAACAAGGGGGCGATTAAGGACGGAATTCCGAAACTCGAGGATTTCCTTGGCGAAATCGAGGAATGCCGGAAGATCAGGCTGAAGGCAATGAAGCAGGAGCGCGACGTTGTGAGCCGAGTTATGTCTGCTTCGCCTCAAGCTCATCTGGCTGAGTCCCAGACTCAAGCCAGAAAGCGAAAGAAGAGGCAGAGCGGTTCTTCGCCGGGAAGCCCTGAGCTTGTTGAGGTGGACTCGGTGCCGAGACCGGTTTTTGTCACTGCGGCATCGCAGACATCTCCTGTCCAGGTTACTGAGTCCGCCCCGGGCGCTGCCGTGATTCCAGCGGCTACTCCTGCAGAGGTTCCTGCTCCGGCGGCTAGTCCTGCCTTGGCAGCAAACTCTGCCTCAACACCTTTGGGGGGCTGGAAGACGCGCCTGCCTAAGAAAGAAAGGAGGAGACAGAAGCAAGCGGAGGTGGCTTCAAAAAGTGCGTCGAGGGTGGAGCGGACGCAAGTCTCAAACCCGGTTGGGGAGGCCTCTGGCAAGTCTGTCAGAAAGCCTAAACAACCCAGGCCTAAGAAGCCCAGGACGGAGGCAATCTTGATCAAGCCCTTAGGGGGGCGATCTTTTGCCGATGTTCTGGGTCAGATTAGATCGCAGGGCAAACCGGAAGACACCGACACCGTTATCAAGTCTATTCGGCGAACCCAGAACGGGGATGTCCTCCTCGAACTGGGGAAGTCGAGTGACAAGATCGGTTTTGCCGCTTCCCTCAAGACTGCACTTGGGGACAAAGGCTCAATCAAGGCCCTAGAACCGAAGTGTTCGGTCGAGATTCGGGACCTTGATGCCCTCTCCACCGAAGAGGAGGTGACCCGTGCGATCCAGGTGGCATTCCCGGAGATACCGGCTGATGGAGTGAGGGTATGGCTGACTAAGCCTAACCGAAGTCAACTTCGGATGGCTGTTGCTGAGATGGGCGAAAAGCACGCCAATAAGCTGCTTAGCCTTCAGCACCTCAGAGTCGGTTGGGTCAGTTGCAGGCTCAAACGGAGGGTGGTAGTTTCGAGATGCTTCCGCTGTCTCGGTTTCGGCCACTCCTCCCGAAACTGTAAAGGGCCCGACAGGAGTGCCAACTGCTTCCAGTGTGGAAGCCAGGGCCACAAACGTAAGGAATGTTCCTCGAGCCCCTCCTGCTTCCTCTGCAAGGATTCAGGCTCCAGTGCCCTCGGTCACTTACCCGGGTCTGGTCAGTGCGGTGCCTTCAGAGCCGCACTTGAACAGGCAAAAGGCAGCGGCCGGTAATTCGCATCCTCCAGGCCAACCTTCATAGATCCTGGGGAGCTGATAACCTTCTAGATCAGCTCGCCCGAGAACTTGGTGCTGACTCGCTCCTTATCAGCGAACAGTATCGGGACAGAGACCCAAACATTTGGATCTCGGACAGCCTCGGTACTGCTGCATTTTGGGCACGTATTACACGAGATGTCTTGGTGCGGAGTCACGGGCGCGGCCGAGGATTCGTCTGGGTTCGGTGTAGGGACGTGACTATCTTCAGTTGCTACCTCACACCCAACGAGGCCATCCAGGACTTCCGCGACAAGATAGATAGCCTAGAGGAGTGCGTCCTCGGCACCACCGGGCATGTCGTCGTTGGTGGCGATTTCAACGCCAGGGCCGTCGAGTGGGGAATGCCCTCTACCAGCTCCCGGGGGAAATACATCCTGGATTTCATCGCCAGGGCCGGTCTTGTCGTCCTCAACCAGGGCGACACACCTACTTTTCGGCGCCCCGGGCAGAGAGGCACGATCCCTGACGTCACCTTTGCGTCTGAGTCGCTCCTTCCGAGGATCTCTGGCTGGAGGGTTGTGGAGGACTACACGGGTAGCGACCACCAATACATCGTGTTTGACCTGCATGATCAGGCAAATCGTCGAGTTTCCGCATCTCGGGAAGGGTCACGCCGGTGGAACACCAACAAACTGGACGTGGTCAAGTTCACCGAATTCATCTCTCGGGGAGCGCAGGGAAATCCTGGTGAGGCTGGAGCCGAGGCACTAGTAACATCCACGATGGAACTTATCGTTTCGGCCTGCGACCAGTCTATGCCGCGAAGGAAACCCCGACGCGACAAACAACCCGTTTACTGGTGGACTGAAGAGATTGCGGAACTCAGAAGAACATGTTTAAGAACTAGACGAGCCGCCACAAGAGCGAGAATTCCCGCAGACAGAGTTCGTAAGTCGGAGGCCTATAAAGCTGCGAGAAAATCTCTCCGCCAGGCGATCAACAGGAGCAAGGCGAATAGCTGGAGGAGACTTCGTGACGACGTTGATTCCGACCCGTGGGGCCTGGGTTACAAACTTGTAACACAGAAACTCGGCGCCCGCTCTCCACCATCCATCATGGAGGGCGCCACCATGGGGAGGATCGTCGCTGCGTTATTTCCTGAACATCCACAGCGACCGCCGGTTGACTTCGGACGGGTAGAGGACGTTCCACTTTTCACTTTCGAGGAGCTGGAAACCTCCGTTCTCTCCCTGAAGAGCAACAAGGCTCCTGGCCCGGATGGGATTCCCAGTGAGGCTTTAAGGAAAGTATTTTCAATCAACGCTGACTTGTTGTTGAGAATGTAAAATGCCTGTTTGGTAGAAGGGGTGTTTCCGGCTCCCTGGAAAACAGCCAGGCTTGTACTGATCAGCAAGGGCAAAGGTGATCAAGAGCTGCCGTCGTCCCACAGGCCTCTCTGCATGTTGGACACGGCTGGGAATCTGTTCGAGAAGCTGATCCGTTCCCGCCTGACTTCTGCCGTGGAAGCTGCCGGGGACTTATGCCCCCGTCAGTACGGCTTCAGAAAGGGACGGTCAACGATCGACGCTGTCACCGAAGTTCAGAGAGCTGTGGAGAGAGCCGAGAGCCACAACCATTTCTCCCGCCGAGTAGTGCTTCTTGTTACGCTTGATGTCAAGAATGCCTTCAACTCGGCGAGGTGGGCCGATATGTTGGATGCGCTTCGCAACACCTTTCGTATTCCTGCATATCTGTTGCGGCTCATCGAGGATTATCTACGCTCTCGAAGCCTGATTTATGACACGAGGGACGGAACGCGGACGATGGAAGTCACTTCTGGTGCCGCACAAGGTTCAATACTCGGCCCGGATCTCTGGAACGTTGCCTATGACAGCCTCCTGAGGTCCGAGATGCCTGAGGAAACCACTTTGGTTGGGTACGCCGATGACGTTGCAGCTCTCATTGCTGCACGCAACGTTGAGCTGGCCCAACTGAAGTTGAACCGAGCTATGCGGGTGGTCAACAACTGGATGTCCGATCACGGTCTCTCACTTGCTCTCAGTAAGACGAAGATCGTGATTCTTATGAAGAAGAAGATCGACACCGTCGTCCCGTTTCGAGTGGGAAGGGAGGTGGTCACATCAACTCGTGCCGCCAAATACCTCGGGGTTATGGTGGACACCAAGTTAAGCTGGAGGGACCAGATCTTCCGTACGGCGGGCAAGGCCGCCAAGGTAGTGACTTACCTTAGTAGGCTGATGGCCAATGTCGGGGGTCCCCGATCCAGCAGAAGACGTCTGTTGATGTCCGCGGTCCAGTCCGTGCTTCTTTACGGGGCAGAGGTGTGGGCAGGCGCTCTAGATAAGGAGTGCTACAGGTTGCGACTCGCCCGGGTTCAGCGTCAAGCTGCGCTCCGGGTGTGTTCCGCCTACCGGACAGTGTCCGAGCCTGCCGTCCTGGTGGTCGCCGGAGTTATCCCTGTCAAGCTCTTGGCAGGGGAGAGGAAAGCGATTTATCAGAGACAAGGCGATATCGGCAAGGACACGGCAAGAACAGAAGAGCGCTCCCGAACCTTCCAGCAGTGGCAACACAGCTGGGAGCACGACACCCGAGGACGATGGACTGCGCGACTTATCAAGCAGGTCCAACCATGGTTGGAACGGCGGCATGGGGAGGTGGACTACTACCTGACCCAATTTTTGACAGGTCACGGCTATTTTCGGTCGTATTTGAACCGGATGGGAAAGACCGGTTCACCGGACTGCATTTATTGCCCGGGTGTTCCCGACGATGCGGAACACACATTCTTCCGCTGTCCCCGTTGGGAAGGGCCCCGCCTGGAGGCCACACAAATCTTTGGTGCATTTTCGGTGGACTCGGTCTGCCAAAAGATTTTGGAGGATGAGAGCAACTGGGATTGTTTGTCACAGTTCGTCCGGGGCATCCTCCTGGAAAAGAAAACCGATCTGGACCGCGAAGTGGCCCAGATCCCTTGATCGAGCGGCTGGATAAGGAGTGAGCCCCACGGGCGTCAGCCAAATTTAGGCCTAGCCTGACGTAATGTGACAAACAATTCCAGGTTATATTCCTAAAGAGTGGAGGAGGTTTTTTAGTGGGTAAACCCGTTTTTAGGGGAGCCCCACAATACAGGCTGGCCACCTGTGTGCGTAATGCATTTTTCCGCCTCTCCCTCAAAAAAAAAAAAAAAAAAAAAAAAAAAAGCTGTGGGAGGTTTTAATTGTTTTCTTAGAGTTTCATTAGATTTACCTTAAATATTTTAATGAATTTGGATCTATTCAAAAATAACTAAAAGTATTTTAAATTGCATACGGTTTTTTACATTTATTGTCACTATGCAAGAAGAAATAAAATATTGAGTCCACTTTTTCCTTTGTCTTTCATTATTCCACATGGTTTTACTACTGCACAGCTTATTACTTATATTTATAAATTTTATTTATATACCGTCCTGGTGGTCGCCGGAGTCAACAATGCAAGCTTTGAGAAATAATACATTGTCTAATTGAGCAATTCGTGTTTTAACTATTTATTTTCCCGTGAGGAAATGATGTGCTCTTAATATCTTAATTTCAAGTCAACGTATTTTAATAAGTTTGGCTTATCGTTAAACTTGCATTACTACTCATGCTGAGTGAATCACTTTGAAAGACAAGAGTGTCCAATTAAAAGAATTTTTTTCTTTTAACGTTTTGAAAAAAAAAAAAATGATGATATAAATAAATTCTAAAGTAAGGTTGGGTTAGTATTAATTTGGATTGTATCCGACGTAAAGAAATGGATCTGGACTGGATTCATCGGGGGAAAGGCCACTGGCTACTTTAAAAAAGATTAAAACGAATATCATTGCTGTAATGTCATAGCAAAATGGTCAATGGATGCTTAAGAGATTTTACCCATCTACGACATTATAACTTCTCAGAGGAACAATTACGTTACCCCATCCACCTTTTATGAGACTTTGCATCTTAAAATCTTTATTGTTTTAGGTTTAATTTTGTTCATAAGGTTAAATAACCGTTTAGTTAAAAAAGGCTTTAAACACATTCATAATGTAACAGGGATATTTTAAGAGATCTGTGAATTGTATCTGTCCACAGTAAATACATATTTTGTATGCATCTTTTGGTATATGAAAATAGATTTATGCATATTTCATAAATTAAAAATGTTTTTATACCTTATTTGAGTATAATATACAGGGTGTTTCAGAACTCCCTACCAATATTTTAGGGCATTGTTTATAGGTCAGAAACATATCTAAATATCATATTTAAATTGTCCGGAAGTCTTTAGTTACTCACACAGCCGCCATTTTGTTTTTTCCACATAATAATTTTTATTTCTGTAACGGATGGTTGTATTAAAATCATATTTAGCATGAATCTATATCATACCAATGTACATTTCCAGGAAAAAAATTAATTTTTTCTGCTATATATTTTCAAAATGGCGGCCATTTTAAATTTTCAAACGCAAATATCTCAAAATTGGAAAATTTTATAAAAGTTTTACAATTTATAAAAAAGTTGACAAATTAAATTATCTAACCAATGGTACCAAGTTTGTAAGGATCTGATAACAAATAACAGAGTTATTGAGATTTTTCTTCATTAAACATTGATTTTGCTGTTAAAATGGCCTTAATTTGCATTGATTTTAATGAAAAATCAGTGTTTTCATGAAGAAACATCGCAATAACTCTGTTATTTATTGTCAGATCCTTACAAACTTGGTACCATTGATTAGATAATTTAATTCTAAAACTTTTTTGTGTGTTGTAAATGTTTTTAAAAAACTTCCGATTTTGAGATATTTGCGTTTGAAAATTTAAAATGGCCGCCATTTTGAAAATATACAGCGGAAAAATTTTGTTTTTTTCTTCTAAATGTATATTGGTATAATAAAGAGTCATGCCAAATAAGAATTTAATACAACCATCCGTTACGGAAATAAAAATTATTATGTGAAAAAACAAAATGTCGGCTTTGTGAGTAACTAAAGACTTACGGACAATTTAAATATGATACTTAGATATGTTTATACCCCAGAAACAACGCCCTAAAATATTGGTAGGGAGTTCTGAAACACCTTGTATAGATAGTTTTATGTTGTTTTGTTATATTTCATGACCATATTTTAAAGATTACTGAGCTAAATTATTAATTGTATGTTATTGGTTTTACAACATTAAAACTATATGAATATTTGAAATTTTTCTTATTTCAAAACGTTTAAACGTGTATTTCTTCATTTACCCAACCTTGCTAACTAATTCGTCAAAACATTCATCCTCGTCTAATCAATCCCTGGAGCCCAGTAGCGACGTGTAAGTTTCAGTCCCAATGCAGTTGTGTGCGCTGCCACACAATACAGACCGTCTGTGACATGAATCTCTTGGGCTTTGTTAATTTCCGTCTTATCCACGCAATCAAATCTACCGAGGCCAGAATGGAAGGCTTATTCGATTTTCACGAATTAATCTAAATTTTGTTTTCAGTCTTGAATACTTTTAAGTACCGGGTGTCCCAGACCACCATTAAACCTTTTAAAATTTAAATAATTATTTTTAACAAAAACAAATTGTTGCCACTATTGGTATAATGAATAAGCTCTATAGATTGACACTAATTTAAAAATACAGGGTGTACCAGAAGTAACCTAGCCAGACCGAAAGTGACTAACTTACCCCACTTAAAAAAAAAATGTTTTTTTTTTTTTTTTTTTGCTACACGTAACTTTAAGACAACTTTACAATGTAATTTTTAACCATAATCCTAACAGTTTAGGAGATAATAACAGTTGAAATTTAGATATTTCCTATAAGAATAACATAAGAAAAGTTCCACATCCATTATCTTTGAATGTTTAAACAGTTAAATAAAACTGACCAACCATAAAAGTGGCTTATAACCTTAATTTGAATAATATACCATCATAAAATTTTAAATATCACGTAATTAGTTATTTTCTTTTATTTTCAAAATGCGTTGCCATATAGTAAATTTTGTGGGAAAATAAAATAATTTATTACTAATCTAATCGTAAGTAATGCAACGATTTTTGTGTGAAAAATATATTCTGTAAATTTTAAAATGTATGTACTTGTGGTCTGGGACACCTGGTATATGGTTTATCGGTTTCCTTACTTTGGTATTTAGAATCAGTCAAATTATGAAATGATTACATTGTAATCTGTAAATTTAACGGAAATTACCACCATATTGAAAAAAATTACCAAATTCTGTGGACAAACAATTTATTATGTTAGTATTTTGGAGGCCACTTTACATGAATTATTATAATGTCCTGTTCGATGAGAAATCAAATTACACAGGTCGATGAAAATTAATAGTATAATTATTAGATTAAGACAGGAGTTTAATTATTGGCAGAGATCAAGCCCTTGGTGGTTACTAATCTCTATGAATGTTTGCTAGGAAATTACTTCTTTAGTATTTTTTTAATGGGTTTCTGAAGCAAGGCCTGGCCGAAACTAAAATATTACGCTAAAATATTACTCGGAAGACATTTTTATTCCACCAGAGAAACAATGAATGATTAAGTGATTAAAGAACTTAAAACTTATTATCTTATTCATCGAAAATTTTTTCAGTTTAAACTACAATGTTTGGAATTTGAGAAAATTTAAAAATGTTTAAAATTTGCTGGTGGATTAGCAATGAAAAAGTCCCCTCTGTTTCTCATCGGTTGAGATTGTACATTGAGTTTTGATCCTGACGATTGACTGATTCAATATTGGCAACCAGCAATAAATAACGGGTTTGATAAATCCAATTTTCGTGAAAAACTGTTCCTTTTCCCTATTGTATATAGATCACAATAATTGGAGATCTTTAAAAATGTTTCACCATGTATTTAATCAAGGCTGGCTTAAAATGTATATCAAACTAAACCAGTTTCAATGATAAGTGGTAAAATGTATACAGATTGTATAATAAACAGCAGTTTAACTAAGTTGACTAAATAATAATGAAACAGTACTAAATTGTAAGCTTTGCTAAAATTTAAATAGTTTAAAAGCATGAAGAAAAATAGATAATATAGTTTAACGTTTACCACTATCACATAAACATAGTCATAAAAACAAACGAGATTAATAAAGTAACATCATACTCAGTTTGGAAATAGTTATTGCAAATTAAAGAATGGTTTTGCTTAGCCAAAGTTAGGAAATTTCTCACAGTTGTTTATCACCTTTCCAAAAAAGAAAAAACAACTTTTAATTAATAAATTATTAAAAGCAAAAAGGTATATCAAACTAATTTGTATAATAGTTACTTTCAAGATTTTTAAATATTGAAAACTTGGTAAAGAATATGAAATCTTACTGCAATAACGTCAGTTAGAAGATATTTACTCCTTTATTATAAATCGGTGGAATTTAAATTTATCTAAGAATTAAAAAAGTTTGGCTTAAGAGTATAAACTAAATGGGTAAAGACATTTCGTTGGAATAATTCATCGAAATTAATAAGTTTCTCAGTTCCCTATTCTAGTTGAGACAGATTTAATTGCGAGCTAAAACTACAATTAACAAAGCCCGGGAGATTCACCCCACAGACAATGTGCAACACCGCTGACAACCACACTGGGACTGAAACTTACACGTTGCTACTGAACTCCAGAGGTTCAACCTATTAGCAATGTCTTGCTGAATCAGTGAGCAAATTTATTTAAGCAAGGAACATGATTTTACAAACAAAACAAAACTATTTACCATATGCAATAATTAAATGTAATGTAATTCAACATATAGAGTATGCAAAAAGCTCAATATACCTACTTATACAACAAATAATAAAATAAAGGAAGGGCTCTAAGTTTGATACCTTTAAAATACGTAACAAGTTTTACATACGTAGTAAACATAATTAAATTATGTATTAAAATTTTTACTTTAAGCATTAATATATTATAATAGGGGTAGGTCAATAAAATTTATTATCTCAAAACTTTATCAATAAAAGCATTTTGAAACACCATATTTTTTAAGATGAACAGTTTCATAACAGGTAGGAGGTAAAGTAAGTCCTCTGAGAAAGTGATAATGGAGTAAATGGGCAAAATCTCTTAAGCAGCCATTAACCTTATTATGCTTCTATTTAACTAACAATGGATTTCGTAATTCTTGCAAAGTAGGCAACACTTTTTACACAATGACTCCAGCTCAGTTTTATTTGTCTTTTACTTGGATGTTTCTTATGTGAAACTTTTGACAACAATTTCTTATTTATTAACTTTATGTATCTACAGTGATCAATAATGTAAATATTTGTCATGTATATACATACAGGCTAAGAGATTCGTTCAAAACAGTTGTTGTCTTCTTTAGTCAGAGATATATTTTACTATAAAATATAAAACCATAGTATATTATCTTATTGTAAATCCAGTTTATGGAATTATTTATTGTCTTTGAATGCAATTTTGCACCATAATGTAACGACTTGTACATCACTTGGTCACCAGGTATCGACTAAAACGTGGTTTTGCTCAGAAAAAAGGCACTTTTGGTTCTAGTGAACATCAATACGATAGTGATTCTAAGTTAAAAAATGTTTATTATTTTTTATCGATAACAATATATTGTAATATAATGTTATCTGAATGGGTTTCGAAAGTTTAGCTTCCATTGATGGTCATTTAATGGGCTCATCACTTCATATCAGTCACCCGGATATATTGTATCGACGAAGAATTGACAGTCGCATTATTATGCAATTGAATAATGAATTTCCTATAATGATACTTTCAGTATTTGTAATGTTTCTCATTCTTCACACCAATCTGGTTTGGAATAGTAATATAGCCTAGTTAAAATAAACTAGAATAGTACCAAGACAAATAATGCTGCACCATGTGAAAATAATAAACTTTATAGGCTTATATAATTCAAATGAATATTTTTTCATTTAGAAATAAGTTATAAATAAATTGAGGTATAAAGTAATCGTACTCATGGTGTAACTAATTTTAAATACTTTTACGGTTGAAGACTTCAAGGAAAAATTATAATTAATAATAAATTGAATAGAAACCATTTTACCATATTTCCAAGTTGATTATATACTTTCATTACACGTTGCAAATTTAATAAATATTTTTGGTTTCGAAATATATCTTTTATTGGTAAGAAACAGCAATGGAGGACTACTTTAATTTGAAAACATTTAAGTCAATCTGTTAATTTTTTTCCTTCGTAATCGGTGCATACAACCTTAATTTACCCTACGATATCAAATAATATCATACAGCTTATGCTGAGAATATTGAAAATGGGACATCTATACTGAAAATTATTTTAACTTTAACATATTTTAATAAGTAAGCAAGTGAGGGCATATTGCTTCTAGAATAAAAAAAAATAATTAACGGCAAAATGTTACACTGTACAACAGTAAATTGAACAAGAGTGAATATAATAAATAGCACAAAAACTAATGAAAATTGTCGAGGACTGTTGAGGGAGATGTATACCGGTCTTTTATCGTGTATTACCATAAACCCAAGGGACCGTAAATATTTCACGAGTTTGTTAAATTTAGTCTGATATGAACAATTGTGTTTCCCTTCTAAATATTATAGACCAAAGAGTATCCTGCAAAACGAACAGTTACAAAACTATGTTTTTTTATAGTTTAAGTTACTTAAAAATATGTAAAAATGGCAAGATTATGTCAAACTTTTGATTTGTGTTTATTCATATTTATCTTTACCACAGTTTTAAAGGTTCAATAACGTATATCACCTTCAAAAGTATTTTTCCAATGAATATCTCACAAACATTGTATTTCTATAACCTTATGATCCTAATATAAATAATTAACACATTGAAATAATAATTCTTTTAAACTTTACAAGATCTAATTCACTTTAGTTTTACCTATTGCGTTTGAAAATGAGTTATAAAATATAAAAAATGAACTTTACACTTAATACGGCACAAAATGAAAGGGTTATAAGGTAAAATGTAATGAAACCCCTCCGGATGGAAATTTTGCGAGGACTCTCAACAAACAAAACACTGTTGGTGCTTCAGTCTACCCTCTCAAGGGTGCACTAACTGGGTAACTAACCTGAAGGGGAGGTGAGGATATTCTTTTCACTTGTATTCTTTTAAACACAATTCTTCTTTTATATTTGAATACAAAACATTTTTCTGATAAAACTTTTTAATTTATATTGAAGCTTATATGCCAATTTTCAAATTATTCAAATTAAATATCATATTAGTTCAAAAATATTATAAAGGAAATATACTTGTTATTTGTTATGTGTATTTGTTGGGCTATAAACTATTATTTTAAGCAAATAGGTCGAATGATAAAGTATATGTAATATATTCGAAAAAAAGTTTAAAACTTATCACAAGAGAACTTTTTTTAAAGTTGACCATGCATTCTATAACTTTTGGCTCATTGAAACTCCTCCTTTCTGAAAAAATACAGGATTCATTTTGGAAGCAGTTTTCTTCCGTTAAGGGGATCCGCCCCCTACAGCCCTTTTTTTAAACTTTTTTAATAATATTACAATCATATATTTTTTGTTTACCTTTCTACACTATAAACTAGATAATTTATAGAAAGAAAAAAATGTAATAAAAAATTATATTTTATAGGCAATTTTTCTGTTTTTTTTCGCGTGAATTTCGCGATCTATTAGATTTTGAATAACTTTTTTATTTTTCAACTAATATAAATATATTTTTTTGTTTTATTCTGCATGAAATAAAGCAACTTTTGACGCATGGAAACTATTGTAGCTCATATAAAAAAATTACCCAACCGTTAGAAAAAAATTGTTTTTTAAAAATTTAAAAAAACTAAAATTAATAAAAAAATCATTTTTGTTTGTAGGGGGGTTTCCATGCGTGAAAAGCTTATAAATACTATCAAGATGAAGTGGTAAAAATTTCAAGACTCTATCTTGTCTGGTTCAAAAGTTATTCAAACTTGTATGTAGTATAACATGGAAAAATTAGTTTTCGGAATTTTGCATTTAAAGTTTTTATTTACAAAATACACTTATTTTACCTTCTAAAACTCCCCAGCTCTATAGGTTTTTCCTTCTCTAGCTAGCCTTTTTTGACTCTTCTTCTTGTATCTTCTTTAAATTCAGCAATTTTCTATATTTTTTGTACTTCTCACTGTATGAATACACACTTGTAGTATAAACTTCGAGCATACGCTATACGCTTTTCAAAACAAGGAGTTTTCACTTATTTATCCAAATAAAAACTATAAGTTACTTTAGATTAACTAGAATATAATAAAATAAAAATAATAAAAAATAAAAAAATAAAAAAATAAAAATAATAAAAATGAAGTAAAAATACTATAACTATAATACTTGAACGAAAGAAATCTTGCGTTAATTTAGGTACTCCTAATAACTAAATTGAGTTTAATGTTTTGTATGCAACTCCTTTTGATATTAAAATTGATCAAAACACAATTACAACGTATTCCTGTTATTATTCTGTATTGTTTGTAAATATTTAAAGTAAAAATACGTTTTGCACCATCATAATACATGTAAGTTACGTCTACTTGTGTGCTTGCGTGTTTGTCGTTCCGAGACATAGACACACAATTACCTTCCGCTGATATCTCGTGCGTGTAGCACTGAACCACTCTTTGTTTTCCATTTTCATAATCGATTATCCACAAATGGAAAATAATAAATGGTAAAAGTAATCAAAATTTTACTAGATAAAAATGTTTGTATTTTATGGTCACGTTACGATTTTATTTATTACTATAAACGTGTTGATCTAAAATTGTATTTATAAGAGTTGAGTGTATGAAAAATTACAAATATAACTGCATACAATAACAGTAATTAGTATATTTTTATAATTTTGTTTTTAATAAAATTTTGGTATTGCGAAATATATCTGAAGAGTTCACTAAAGAGCCTTCAAAGTATTTGGTATTTGTTATTGGTAAGAAATAGTGAGTATATTTTTTGTTAGTAATCTTTCAAAATTAATCAATATTTTAAATTATTAAGTTTATTAAGTTCAGTTATTTGGATTTATTTATGTGAAAATTGTATTCAGAGGTTCAAAGAAATATATAATTCATTTTAAAGTGTTAAAAAAATTGTGGTGAGTAACAATTTAAAGTCATTGATTATTTGTATTCAGTTTTTTGAACTGTAATATAGAATTTATGTATTTAACAGTAAATCTGTCACTATTTCCAATCACCACCGGTGTTGCGGGACGACTCTCAATCATATAAATCTCCACCGGCAGGTTTGTTGTTGGATTTACAGCAATCCAGCGGCCGAGGTCTATATATCGATCACCGCCCTGGCTCCACACAGGTAACCGTAATTTGGTGGCTTCGGTCTTACAGGAGGCTCTGAAAATATATAAGCAATAATGTACCAAAGAAGAATTATTTCACATGGGGTTTCTTAAAATACCCAAGAGAAAAAAGTCTTTATATACATAGTTTATTATTATTATTATTATTAGTCCTGTATTAATTATTACTTATAAAAATATTCACACATTTTCCAGGAAGGCGTATTTGCTATGTTTATCCAATGACAATAAGGCATTTTCAAAATTTTGGCTGATGCAGCCAGCATTCACCACTCTGTTGCCTAGAAAATGTTTTAACACTACGCATTTATTATATAATTTTGCCCGGTCTTACTTATTTACATTATAATTTATTGCTTTCGAACAGTAAAGAGCACAATTCTCTTTTTAAAAGGTCAACATATTGTATTGAAAATTATACTACTTATCATGTAATAAAATTATAAACGTAATGAAACTCTGTGTATTGTAAACGAAAAAATCTATATTAATACAGTTTAAATTATAAAAAGAAAAATATATAAAAAGCTTGAATGTTTAAAATCCATAACATATCAAAGAGTTTATTAATTTATACCATAAATCGTAGTTTTAAAATTGCAACCTATTATTATTCTCTTGCTGTTTTGCTATTTGAAATGGATGATAAAATCCAGAAAATAAGGTATTAATATTGAAAATCTGAAAATATTAATTTTAAGCACAAATTGAAAACTGGTAATTGAAAAACTTATAACTTATTATGTTATTTATCACACATTTTTACAGTTAAAACTACAATAAATAAAATTACAGAAAATTTAAAAAAAAATTCAAATTTACTGGTGAAAAGTAATAAAAAAAGTCACCTCTGTTTCTCATCGGTTGAAATTGTAAATTGAGTTTTGATCCCGGCGATTGACTGATTCAATTTTGGCAAAAGGCAATAAATAACGGGTTTGAGAAAGAAACTTTTTGTGAAAAACTGTATCATTGGTTTATTGCATCTAGATCATAATTATTGGAGATCCTTAAAAAATGTTTCGCCGTGTATTTAATCATGCCTTGCTTGAATTTAATATAAAATTAATAAGTTTTAAGGATAGTTGGTAAAACGTAAAAAAAAGATTGTATACATTAATAACAGTTTAACTGTGTTGACTTTTAAGTTAAAAATTATGAAACAATAAAATTATCAAATTAATCTCAAATTTAAATAAGTTCAAAGCAGAAGAATGATAGTTGATAGAATTTTACATTTACTGCTTTCACATAAACTAAACTAAACATGAAATTAAACAAAGCTAAAACGTCATACTCAGTTTGGAAATAGTGATTGCAAATTAAAGTATGATTTTGCTTTGCCTAAAATTTAGACAATTTAGCACAATAGTTAATCATGCTAAAAAAAATACAATATACTTAAATAAATTCAAAAAAGATAGGCCTACATTCAACTAATTTGTATATTAATTACTTCAATTGAAGTATTTTTTTTATATTGAAAATTTGATAAAGAATATGAAATTTTGCAGATGTACAGTCAGTTTTAAAATATGTATTTCTTTATTTGATATTGGAAGAATTAAAATTTATATAAAGTTTTAAAAGCTTCTAATAGGAGTAACCGAAACGGAAAAAATGTTCGTTACAGTTATCCATCGAAATTGGTTTAATAAGTTTCTCAGGTCTCTAAATAAAATAAATAAATTCTTTATTTTCATAATGTACAATTATACATACAAGCTACAAAGAACATGAGATAAATAAGTACAAAAATACAAATCCTTCGCTAGAGTATCTGTACAGTGTACACTATAAATAGTTTCCCCCTGAGCAATGCTGTACAGGGGTGGTAACAAAAAAATAAAAATGTGCATGTGTGCCGGTAACTCCCATATTTAGATACACATACAAATTACATATATATTTTTTCAAAGTTTCTTTACATGCTATAGTAGTGAAGAAAGGGGAACTTTACCTCAGTTTTGGCATGATTTTATAGGGGGATTTCCTATAGGGAATTTTTTTGGACACAGATTTAAAATTTTGATTCCGAGATTTGATATGTGCTAATGTTTATGTATAGTTATATTATATATTTATACATTTTTGTATAGGTTTTCGACATTTAACATGGGGTTACTTTTCAGGAATTTTTTTGGACACGAAAAATTCTTTTGGTTCTAAGGCTTTTTCTTGTAAACTAAGCATTCTAGAGGAAAATGTCAAGAATAAAAATATTAAATTTGACGCTTTATCTACAACTTTCCCACTGACAAAACTTGCCTGACCAATAAATAAAAAAATTCCTCACAGACTAACTTTTTTATGTCAAAAATCAATTTTTATATTTTTATTTACTATTTATGCCATGTTAATATTGAAATTAAAGTAAATAATTTATGCTGTAATGGCCACCATATAGTCTATTATAATACCTGAAAATAATTTTACCTCAACTATAACTATATTTATTTATGGTGTGAAATTTGGCATCCGGCTGCCTGTACACTGCCTCTTGCCGGCCCCCTGTGCAGTGTGCTAGTAACCTTGACCTATTATGTAAGAGAGAGCGCCAGTGACAGTGACCTTCTGCGCTGGAGACTGGAGCCTTGACTATTTTAAATATCTATTGGAGCAAACGTTTTCATGTCGTTTTTCGAATTTTAAAATTTTGGTGTTTTTAATATTTGCAACCGAGATTATAAATAGACCCACTGTCACACAATTTTTCATTTGGTGTCCAGACTTCATCGAGGATGGATCGATCTGTAAGTTGTACTATTTGTCATACCACTTTTAAATATAGATTTAATTTATTGCGTCATATGAGAACAATACATAAAATGAATAAAATTTGTAAGATATGTAATAATCATTTTGAAAATATTTCTACTCTAAAATCTCACATTTTAAAGGAACACAAATATTGTCATTGTTGTAATAAGTCTATTAATGTGCATTTTTCAAGACATGTGCAAAACTGTCAAGGCCCATATACTTTGAATGTTTTTAATGGAGAATTTGTTGAACATGAAATAAAAAATGCACTATTCTCTTATAAATTGCCAATAAAATGGGTCCTTGTGAGAAGAGTAAAATTTATTAAATACTTAGTTGAAAATAACCAAACTGTAGTAGATAAGGAATCAATAGCTAACTTTAGAAATGTAACAACTTTATCAGTTGAGAGAGATGAAATTGAATCACAAATTATTGAGTCTTTTAAGAAAATCTTTGAGTCCATCCAATCTTTCCAACAGGAGGGAAGTGGTTGGGTTTATGATAAAACAATATTTTGGCATTTACATATTTACAAATTTAATCCCTTAAAAGCAAAATCCTATATACCCACTCCTGAATATATTAAAAATAAACATGCTGTTTTGAATATAAGAAATACTGATAATAAATGTTTTCTTTGGTCAATATTAGCATTTTTATATCCCAATTGGAGTGTAAATGCAAATCGAGTAACTTACTATAAACCTTTTATTAATAAGTTAAATATGAATGGGATTAAATATCCAGTTAAAATAAGTGACATTCATAAATTTGAGACTCAAAACAATATCAGCATTAATGTTTTTGGCCTAGAACAAAATAAAATTATATACCCTTTAAGAATTACCAAAGAAATTAAAAATATTCACATAAATCTGTTACTGTTACAACATGGACGCAAGACACATTATTGTTTGATTCGTGATTTTAACAAACTAATGTTAAGATCAACTAAACATAATTGTAAAAAATATTACTGTTATTTGTGTTTACAAAGGTTTAAATTTGAAAATGGACTCAAGAAACATTTAGATTATTGTAAATTATATGAAGCTCAAAGAGTAGAACTAAGTAAAAGGAAAATATTAAAGTTTACTAATTTTAAATTTCAATTGAAGGTCCCATTTGTAATATATGCTGACTTCGAATGCTTCATAAATAATTCTGAACATAAGCCTTCAGGATTTGGATTTGTAGTTGTTCAAGATTCAAATATCATTTATGAAGAATTTTATAGTGGCGAAAATGTTATGGAGGTCTTTTTTACAAAATTATTTGAAATTTATGAGAATCTTATGGATCGATTGAATGTTTATATGCCCTTAATAATGACCCCTGAACAAGAAGCTATGTTTCAGTCTGCAGTGGATTGTTTTATTTGTAATAAACAATTAGGAAATAATAGAGTCAGAGATCACTGTCATTTAACTGGTAATTTTCGAGGTGCTGCTCATAATGAATGCAATTTAAATTATAAAATGACTAAGAAGATACCAATTCTTTTTCACAATCTTAAAAATTATGATGCTCATTTAATTATGCAACATTTGGGGAAATTTAAGGAGAATCGCAAATTAACCTGCATAGCAAAAGATATGGAAAAATATATATCATTTTCTATTGACAACTTAATATTTTTAGACTCATATAATTTTCTATCGCTATCTCTTGATAAATTAGCATCTAATTTAGACAGCTTTAGATTTGTTAATGATCCACTGTTACAAAGAAAAGGAATTTTTCCATATGAATATTTTACTGGGCCAGAGAAATTCACTGAACAACTCCCTCCTCTGGAGTCATTTTATAGTACTTTAACCAAAGAACATATTACTTTAGAAGACTATGAACATGCCCAGAATGGATGGAGAAAATTTAATATAAAAAATCTTAAGGAATATCATGACTTATATTTAAAAACTGATGTTTATTTATTAGCAGATGTGTTTGAAAAGTTTAGAGAATTATGCTTAAGTGATTATAAATTAGACCCCTTACACATGTATTCTTTGCCTGGTTTTACATGGGAAGCTTGTTTAAAAATAACACAAGTTGAATTGGAGCTATTTAAAGATATTGATATGCATTTGTTTATTGAAAGCGCTATCAGGGGAGGAGTTGCCATGATTTCAACTAGATATGCCAAAGCAAATAATAAATACATGGGTAAACATTATGACCCCAATAAAGAGAGTGTTTATTTAGTTTATTTAGACTGTAATGCACTTTATTCTACAGCCATGTGTGAGTCATTGCCTATTGGTGAATTTCAATGTACAACTGAAACTGATTATTTAAATAAGAGTGGAGAGGAGTATGGGTTTATCTTAGAGGTCGATTTAAAATATGATAAAAGCTTACATGATTTACACAATGATTATCCTTTAGCCCCAGAAAAGATGAATGGTAAATTGATTCCCAACTTGAATGATAAAAATAAATACATTTTACATTATAAAGCACTGCAAAAATATGAAGAATTAGGCTTGGTAGTTACAAAATATCATAGAATTTTAAAATTTAAACAATCAGCATGGCTAGCTCCTTACATTAATTTTAATAATGACAAACGTAAACAAGCAAGAAATGATTTTGAAAAGGATTTCTATAAATTATTAAACAACAGTTTATTTGGTCGAACAATCATGAATCAAAGAAAGTTTAGAGATATTTACCTAGTAGATGAGTCACAATTAACAAAATATGTTTCAAAACCAAGATTTGATTGCAGTAAAAAATTTGACAATGGTCTTCATGCTGTTCATTTAAAAAAACTAGTCGTAAAATTTGATAAGCCCATATATATTGGAATGACAATCTTGGATTTAAGTAAAGTGATAATGTATGACTTTCACTATTTATATATGAATAAATTTAAGAATAAAAAGCTCCTCTTTACTGACACCGATAGTTTGTCATATGCAATTAACACCCAGGATTTTTATAAGGAAATTGATTTGGACTACTTTGATACATCTGCATATAGCAAAGACCATTTTCTTTACTCGGATAAAAATAAAAAGGTCATGGGCAAGTTTAAAGATGAATTGAATGGTTCCATTATGTATGAATATTGTGGTTTAAGGCCCAAGTTATATTCATATATTCCACTTCAATGGTTGGACAATCAGAGTAGCGAATTAGAAGTGAAAAAGGCCAAGGGAGCTGACAGAGCAACAGTGAAACATTATTTAAGACATCTACAATACCTCGACTGTCTCCGTACTAAAGAAGACCATTATGAAAATGTTACCAGAATCCAGTCAACTGATCATCATTTAAAAACAGTTACTACTATGAAGAAGGTGTTGTCATTCTACGATGATAAAAGAGTGATTATGTCAGATGGTGTAAATACTTATGCTATTGGTCATTATAAAACTTATCAAACATAAACCTGTATTTTCCTTTATTTATTTCCCTCTCCTTATCAATTACTAAAAATCCATGCTTCTCTTTCCAACAATAATGACATATATTTCTAAATTGTTTAAAAGTAAAGTCATTCCCAACATGATTGTTATAAATATGTTTTAAATTCAAGTCATCCTGTTTAAATATTATTAGGAAATTTACATTGTCTCGTATATATTTATGTACTTTTGCATATGATTGACACAGATAAAAGGAGTTGATGTCGCTATGTCTACCCATTGCAAAGAATGGAGCGATATTTGGACTGTTTATATCATCGAAAATTACAAGGGAATGTCTTTCAACATCATTTGGTGTAATTTCACATTCTGTAAAGGTATGTAGCTTTATTTCTTCGCATAACTTAAATATTTCAATTATTTTTTTATATTTTTCTTGTTCTAAAGTTTTAGATATTATGTACACATTTGTAAACTTTAAACCTTCCTTTTTAATAATTAAGTTATACATTATTACAGTTTTTCCACAACCACTTGGTCCACAAACAATGCAACGAATATTAGTCGGAAACAGTCCCGATGGTTTTTTCTCTTTTATATTTTCATTAGTTATTTTAAATTTATTCTTTTGTTGAATGAATGACATTTTTTATATAATAAAAATGAAATCAGGTAAAGGTTTATACTTAAAACCATATCAAGGTAAGGGACTAAAACCATATAGGGGTAAAGGGTTACTAAATACTTTAATTAACCATCTACCAACCCCTCTCCACATACCCGGGTATTCTTGGTGCGGACCAGCCACTAATGTACGTAAAAATTTAGCCAATAATGTACTTCCAATTAATAAATTAGATGCTTATTGTAAGGAACATGATATATTTTACATGAATAATCCAGATACAGCTTCTAGAAACAAAGCAGATATGAAATTAGCAGAGCAAGCGTGGTCTAGGGTTAAATCAAATGATGCAAGCTTAGCAGAAAAGGCTGCAGCTTATGCTGTAACTAATTTGATGAAAGCTAAAGCTAAATTGGGGATGGGATTAAAGTTTCCTAATAAAAAAGATGGACAACTTCCAATTAATAGAGGCCGCAAAAGACGTGCCACACTTTCGAGGGGTGTTTCTAAAAAACGAGCTAAAACATCAAAAACCAAGACTAAGAGAGTGCGGAATAATTAACTTGGATAATGATGAGGGGACACATTGGACAGCCTATCATAAAAATAAAAATGTAGTAATTTATTTTGATCCTTTTGGATTTCAACCTCCAACTGAAGTTATTGATTATTTTTTACCTTTTAAGATATACTATACCACTGATCAAATACAAAAATTAAATACTTCAATATGTGGAGAGTTGTGTTTAGTTTTTATAAAATATTTTAATAATAAAAAATGGATTCATTCACGGTAACATTCACAGGTGTTGAGCCAGAGTTAAAGTCAACATTTTACCCTCCAATTGAGCTTAATGGTGATTATGTTATTGGACTTGTAGATTTTCAGGGTTATAATTCAATATTTAATGTTAGAAAACCTTTAAATACACTTAAATATTATAAAGTGGAAAAAGTGGTTACACCAAAAGGAATGGTAACAATTGATCAGTTGAATGAAGTATTAGATGGTGTTTTAAAAGTTGTTGTCAATGATAAAAAAGAAGCACTCACAACCACAAAGGTAAAAATTTTATATAAGGGTTTAATACCAAAGCTTAATAAATTAAATGATGACAAAATAGAAATATTAGATGGTGAAGATGTGTACTATTATAATCACAAAGCACCACTCACAATAGAAATTCCAGAGGGAACTTATGAGGTATTTGAATTGGCAAAGGAAATTCAAAAACAGCTTCCAGATTTTATACTTTTAGCCGATAATAACACTATGAAAGCCACTCTGGTGAGTAGTAATGTATTTGACTTTACTAAACCTTGCCTAGGATCTATTTTACTGGGATTTCGTGGATATTCAACTCCAGATGTTCCATTTTATTCCACAGAAAAAATTAACATAAATAATATTAATGTAATTAGAGTTAAATGTAATGTGGCAAATGGTTCTTATCTAAATGGTACAAAATCACACACTATTCACAGTTTTTATCCTCAAGCCCCACCAGGCTATAAAATAATTGAAGTTCCAAGAAATATCATATATTTTCCAGTAAATACAACAACTTTAGATGTGATGAGCATTACATTCGCTGATCAAAAAGATAGGCCAATAGACTTTAATGGTGAAGAAACTACAATTACTTGTCATATAAAAAAGATATGAGAATATATCAGTGTAAGGGTTTAAGTCCACAAAATGTGCGATTCTTGCGATCAATTGGGTTAAAAGTTAAAAATTTTTCTATATATAAAAATGGAAGATTTTCTGGACGTTACAGGGAAATCCCAATTCGACGATAGTATAGTAAAAATTACAAATTACTCCTATGTTCCTCATAACACTTTAGCAATAAACAATTCAGATGAAATTAGAATTTGCATAAATAATCAAGATATATTAACTTTACCATCTAGGAGTTATTTATATATTAAAGGAGAAATTGAAAACCATGCTAAAGGACATTTAATAAATAATGCTTTTGCATTTCTATTCGATGAAATCAGATATGAGATCTCCTCAAGACTTATAGATTCTGTCAGAAATCCAGGTATAACAGGCTTAATGAAAACACTTTGCTCTTACAATAAAACAACAAAATTAACTAATGTGGCTTTTGATACTGATGAAAATTTAAACAAGTTTCACAGTAATGGAAAATTTAGTACATGCATACCCCTGGAATTATTAATGGGAGTATTTGAGGATTTTAATAAAGTTTTAGTGAATGTTAAGCAGGAACTAATATTAAAAAATCCAAAAATGATTTAAACTGCTTTTTAACAACTGCAACTGTACCAACTGCAGGTGATGATATTCTTCCTAAAATTACACTTAAATCAATTCAGTGGGTTATGCCTCATGTAGTTCCATCAGACACTGAAAAATTACAGTTGCAAAAGCTTCTGTTGCAGAATAAAAGCTTACAAATTGCATTCAGAAGCTTAGAATTACATGAGTTACCCTCATTTCCCAACACTAAAAAGCATACATTCCAATTAAAGACATCTTCTTCATTAGAAGCTCCCAGGTATATAATATTTGGGTTTCAAACTGACAGGGACAATAAAGCACGTAAAAGAATGGATCAATTTGATCATTGTAAACTGAAGAATTTAAAAGTATTCTTAAACTCAGAGTATTATCCTTATAGTGACTTGAATTTGGACTTTGAGAATGGAGATGTTTCCAAAGCTTATGAGATGTTTATAAGGTTTAGAGAAAGTTACTATAACACAAGTCCTGATCCTGTAATTAGTAGACTAGATTTTATTGATAAATATCCTTTAATTGTAGTAGACTGCTCTAGGCAAAATGAGTCAATTAAGGAGGGGGTTGTAGATATTAAGCTTGAAATTGAAACCAATGAAAATGTACCTGCAAATACATCTGCATATTGTTTAATTATTCATGATAAAGTATTTGAATACAACCCACTAACTAATGAAGTTAATAAAATGTAAGAAATATTTTTAATAAAAAATGAATGTACAAAAAGAATTAATTGAGTCAGCTAAACAAATTAGGGAAAAATATAGAGCCTTAAAGAGGGGTAAATTTATAGAGGCTGAAGAAAGATTACAAGCATTTCAACCATTAATAGAGCCTTTACAAGAGTTAAAAAATATAGCATCTGAAAAACAAGTAGAAATAGTTCCTTATAAACAACCATTACCTAAGACTCCATCAAGGATTCCTATTCTTAATGTTACTCCTCCAACCCCACCCAGATTAGATTTTGGACTCTTGGCTTCAAAATATTTAGGTAATTATTTAAATAAAAATAATATTACAGATTCCACTTATGGTATAAGGAGAGAAGGAAATAAATTCTTTATTGGAAATAAGGAAGTGGAAATAGCCAACAATGACATTTCAATCGATGACAAAATTTATAAAGGCACCAAAGGGCTTTGGGAATTATTAACTTTAAAAACTCCTTCACAATATGAAGATTCAGACTTGCAAACATATAAAGAAATATTAGAAGTTACCAGTGGACATTTTCGGGGTTATGACCCTGAGAAGGGTATATCAGCTAATAGACATAGAAAATACACAAATATAATTAAACCACTATTTGGTTCAGGGTTAAGAGAAGTAACAGGTAATAAAATAGATTATATTTATTGGAACTGTCCCAATGAGCTAGTCGACCGGTTAAGATTATTATATTTATCTAAACAAGCTGGAAACACTGGTGTAGATAATGAAATCGATTCGATATTAGAGGAATTGAGGGAGTGCGGAATTATTTATTAATTAAAAATATGTTTATAGATAAGTTTTATAGAGTTTATAACCCTTATTCTAAAGCTGAAGGTAGAAGCTCTCAACTATGGGATGCTAAAGGTCAAAAAATTATAAATGTCAGGGATGGGGAAGATAAAAATGATGTTTCAACAATTAATCAAACATTAACAAGAAAAAATGATATTTTTATGCAAGGTAATGTTGAATTTGAGTTTTTAGAATTAAAAGATAATAATTGGAATGCTAAAAAACGCAAAATTACCAATGTAAAAAAGGCTGATGAATATGATGAGGTGCCAATACTGGGACAAGTCTTAACAAGAGAAGGTGAAAAGTTTACTCAGGGTAATGATAAATTCGAAGTTTTAGAGTTAAAAGATGAAAGCTGGGATGCCAAGAAACGTAAAATTACTAATGTTAAAAATGCTGAAACATTAAATGATGTTCCCACATTGGAGCAAGTATTAATTAAAAAAGGTGATAATTTAATTCAAGGAAATAACAAATATGAATTTTTAGAGTTAAAAAATAGTAAATGGGACGCTAAAAAACATCCTATTCATAATGTTGAGAAAGCTAAAGAGCTTGATGAGATTCCTATTTTAGGTCAAGTACTAACCAAACAAGGTGATGAGTTTATACAAGGTAATGAAAAGTTTAATTTACTAGAACTAAAAAACGATAGTTGGGATGGGAAAACAAAGAGAATATCAAATTTAAAGCCAGCTAAAGAGGATCATGATGCGGTTATTTTAAATCAATCAATATATGCTGATAATACACATAATAAACGTGAATTTTGGAATTGTCGAGGTAAAAAGCTATCAGTTGTTTTTCCAGGTATAGATAAACATGATTGTGTGACAGTAGACCAAACTTTAATAATAGATTACAAAACTCATAATCTTGATGCAAAAAATATAAAAATAAATAACTTAGCACCAGGGACAGAGCCAAATGATGCCACAACAGTAGGACAAACATTACAATATGACAGTGCAAATAAAGAGTTTATTTATAATACCCAAAGATTTAAATTAATGGATGTAAATGATTATCAAAATATAATAATTGCTGATCCAAATTCATTTAGCGGATTTAGAAAATTGTCTGGTGAAGAATTTATTCATAAAAATCATGTATTTAGAAATGAATCAGATGGGGCATTAATTAGTGCACGTTTAACCTATTTTAAATGTGCTGGAAATGATGAAAATGTATCTGATAAAAAATGAAAGAAAAAATCGCATATGAACTACACAAAAATGTAAGAAAAAACTTTATTAGAAGAGCATTTAAAGTAATAGGTATCAATGAAACAATGCAGGTTGATTTAATAGACATGCAGTCATATGCCAAGGAAAATTCTGGATATAATTATATTTTAACTTTAATAGATACATTTTCAAAGAAAGCTTATGCTGCTCCTTTAAAAAATAAAACAGGTCCAATTGTAACTGAGGCGATGAAAGCAATTTTGCCAGATGGAGTAAAAAATATTCAATCAGATAATGGAAAGGAGTTTTTTAATAAACATTTTAAAGCTCTAATGAACAAACTAAATATTAATCACTACCACACATTTTCTCCTACTAAGGCTGCTATTGTTGAAAGGTTTCAAAGAACACTTAAAACTTGGCTTTTCAGGGAATTTAGTGCACAGGGCAGTTATAAATGGTTAGATTTACTACCCAAATTAATAAATAAATACAACAATAAAGTTCACAGGTCTATTGGCATGAAACCAAATCAAGTAAATATTAAAAATTCCAAAATTGTACATAAGAACTTAATATTATCATCTCAAGCAAATAAATTAAAAAATAATAAACCAAAATTTAAATTGGGAGATACTGTTAGAATTTCCAAATATAAGCATATATTTAGTAAAGGATATACTCCAAATTGGACTGCTGAATTGTTTACAATAGTTGAAATTAAGAACACAAAACCAATAACTTATATTTTACAAGATGAGAATGGAAACATTATCAAGGGGGGCTTTTACAGCTATGAATTGTTAAAGACAAATATTATAAAGACATGTATTTAATAGAAAAAGTATTAAGACGCAAAGGAAACCAACTATATGTTAAATGGTTAGGATTCCCAAATAGTCATAATTCTTATATCAATGAATCAGATATTTTAAAATAAGCTCATAGGCATGTGTCCAAAAAAATTCCTGAAAAGTAACCCCATGTTAAATGTCGAAAACCTATACAAAAATGTATAAATATATAATATAACTATACATAAACATTAGCACATATCAAATCTCGGAATCAAAATTTTAAATCTGTGTCCAAAAAAATTCCCTATAGGAAATCCCCCTATAAAATCATGCCAAAACTGAGGTAAAGTTCCCCTTTCTTCACTACTTGCTATGCCTTGCAATAGAAGAGAAAAATACAACAATAGACAAAGCAAAACTAACGAATATTTATAGTGGTCAAGATGCAGCAGTAAATTACAACACAAGTAACCAAAAATAGCAGTAATAAAATACACAAAAAAATGCTGATGAATTCAGGTGAAAAAATTTCAACATTGTTCATTGTAAAGAGCCATGTTTTTAGATTTTTGATAAACAAGCTGGTTATTAATGAAGAAGACACTGAAGCAGGTAGAATGTTAAACAATTTTGGAGCGGAAAAAGAATAAAATCGTTTATAAGCTTCGATTCTAGGGAATGGAATTGACACACGATTTAAATTTTGCAGCCTTGCAGAAAAAACGTTTAAATTCCCCCTTAAGTGCCCTCCTCTTTGAAAAAATATCCTAAGAACTCGGAATATGTATAAATACCTAAGAGGAAATATCCTCAGATTAACGTACAGAGGAAAAGGCGAATCTCGCCTTCGTGCTCCACTCATTATCTTAATTATTTTATTTTGACACATTAATACCGGATGGATGGTCGTATAATACGTCCCCCCCCCCCCCAACAAGATAAGCCATATTGTAATTTTGAGTTAACAAGGGAAAAATACACCGTTCTCAAGACTGACAAAGGGCATAAAAACTTTAAAAGGTAAAATTTTCTGAGAACTGCATACAAATAGCATTTAATTTTTGCAAAATGTTCTTTCCAATTGAGCTTTTCATCTAAGAGAATACCCAAATATTTTATGGATTTTACCTGTTCAATTTTTATATGGTTCAAACATGTGTATTGAGGAGATAGACAAGCTTTACATTTAAAGAAAATATTTTTGGTTTCAGTGAGACTATCCCTTAATGAAAAAGATAACAATTTTGTCTTTGTACTTAGGACCATTTTATTTTTAACAAACCAAAGCTTTAAAGCATCAAGGTCTTTTTGCATGTTTGAGTAAAGGACATCTGGATTTTTTTCTCTGTAACAAATTGCCGTATCATCTGCAAAGCAAGATACATTCCCACGAAACCGCCCGTTGCAAAGACTATTGATGTAAATTAAGAACAAGATGGGACCCAAAACGGAACCCTGTGGAACCCCATGGGTAACCTTAAGGGTGCCACTGACACTATCGCGAAACTTAACACATTGGCAACGGTTATTCAGATAACTTTAGAACCATTCTAGAGGAACGCCCCTAACCCCGGAGATATTCAAAGTTTCACACAGCAAATTGTGATCGACTGAATCAAAGGCTTTAGTAATGTCAATAAAGATCCCACTTACATATTCATTTTTATTTAATCCCCCAAAAACTAAAGAACAGAGGTGTAAAAGTGCATCTTCAGTTGATTTGCCTTCCATAAATCCAAACTAATTAGAACTGAAAAAAATGTTTGAGTTTAAAAATTTTAAAAGCCTAGTTTTCATTATTTTTTCAAAACTGTTTGAGAAGACAGACAAGAGGGATATTGGATGATAGTTATTTAAATCAGACACACTATCTTTTTTATGTAGTGGAATAACTAGAGCAACCTTTAGAGGTTCAGGAAATTTACCAGATTCAAAACTCAAATTTATTAAATGTGATAATACAGGTGATATTAAAGTTCCTATTCTCTTAACGATGTTTGCTGATATACCGTCTATTCCAGGAGATTTATTGCTTGATAACTTATTCATGATATTTTGCACCTCATCAGAACACGTTGGATAACAGAAAGAGGTCTTGTTTGATACCGAAGAAGGGAAACATTATTATAATCTACTAAATCAGTCCCATCGAAGGATTCTGAATCCTTCATCAGATCATTGATAACATTAACAAAAAAATTATTAAATTCAAAACATAAATCTATTCTAAATTCCACGTCTATTCTGGTCGATGCAGATTTAATTGCGATGATAAAACGGTAGTCAACAAATCCCAGGAGATTCATCCTGCAGACATTGTAAGGCAGCGCTGACAACTATATTGGGACTGAACTTACACATCGCTACTGGGCTCCAGAGAATCAACCGATTAGCAATGCCTTGCCGAATCGGAGAGGGAAGTTAGTTAAGCGAGGAACATAAGTTTAAACTGCTCGAATGAACTATTTAACATAAGAATTAAATGTAACGTAATATTGCAAGGAGTCCTAGACCTTCCTTACACCGGTTTTAAAATGTAAATAAGTAATTTTCACAAATACAAATTGTTCCGTTATAGATAAAAAGGTATCGATTGACACTAATTTGAATGTACATGGTGTATCAGAAGTAACCTATCCAGACTATAAGTTGCTAATTTTAAATAAAACCCCCGACTTTTTATGTCATTTGGGGATTCTACAAGTAATTCTAAGACAACTATATAATTTAATTCGTAACACTAATCCTAATGGCTTATAATAACTGTCCAAGCATAAGAATGTCTTAGAAACTAATTTGAAATAATATTCAATCGTAAAATATCGATTATTACATAATTAGTAGTAACTTTTCCATACAGTTTTAATAAGATCCACCATATTGTAAATGTGTAGGGAAAATGAAATAATTTTCGAGCAAATAAATAATTTTTGCAAGAAAATATTTAAAAGTATAGTCTGAGACATTTTTGTGATAAAACATGTTTGTTTAACCGAACATATACAGAGATAATGGAGTTGAAAATTTCTCCATGTTATTATTATGGGAAGAATCTATCATAAGAATAACGTGAAACAATTTCTATTGCCATTATCTCCTAAATCATTAGGATTATGGGTACAAGTTAATTTAAGTGTAGAGTTATCTTAAAATTACTATTGTAGAATCCAAAAATGAAATTAAAAGTGGGGATATGTATTTAAAATTAGTGACTTCTGGTCTGAAAATGTGACTTCTTGTACATCCTGTACATTGCAATTAGTGTATATCGATAGAGCATAACCGATTTAACCATAATGGCACAACTAGTTTTTAATAAAAAGTAATTCTTTAAATTTTCAAAAGCGTGTACGGGAGGTCTGGGACACCTGGTACCGTATAACAATTATTGCGGAAATTAACGACGACATGAAGTTTCTAAACTGAAAATATGAAATTAAATTTTAAATACAGCAAATTTTTTAGATGAAAAGTCTTATAACAGGTAGGAGGTAAAGTAAGCATATCTCTGCGAAAGTGATGATGGAGTAAATGGGTAAAATCTCTTAAGCCGCCATTAACTTTACTGTGCTTCTATGTCTAACAATGATTATCGTCATTTTTGCAAAGTAGGTAGTGCTATTTACTCGATGACGCCAGCTTAGTTTTCTTAATCTTTTACTTGGATGCACCTAATATAAAACTTTTGTTCATCCGAATTTCATATATTTTTTTTTAACTTTATGTATCTACAATGATCAATAATGTAAGTACTTGTTATGTATATACATGCGTTTTACAAGATTCGCGCATAACAGTTATTATCTTTTTACGTTAAAAATATTTTTACAATGAAACAGAAAACAATATTATATTTTATACAATAAATCTAGAATATGAATTATTTATTTAATTTGAATGCAAATTTGAAGCATAATGTAACAATTTTTATGTCATCAGGCATCAGGTATCGACTAAAACAAGATTTTGAACAGAACAAAAGCCGCTTTCGGCCATAGTGATGCAAACTACGATTATAAGGCTACTTTTACCAATAATATTTAAATTCCATAGTAACATTTTATAATATAATGTCATCTGAATGACTTTCGAAAGTTGAACTTCCATTGATGATCGTTAAAGGGCTCAACACTGCACATCAGTCGCACAGACATATTTTCACAATGAAGAATTGACAGACACAGTGCAACTGAATAATGATTTTCAAATAATGATACTTTCAGTATTTGTGATGTTCCTAATTCTTCACATAAAAAATTGTAAGGAATGGTAATATAGCATTGTTAAATAAATTACATTTCTACCAAGTCAAATAATACTGCACCAATTGAAAATATAAAACTGTATAACTAACCAAATGTGATTTAATTGAAAACATATGTTTTTAAAGAGATGTATAGTAAATAAGAGATGGGGTTAGCACGTATCCAAGTGGATTATATACTTTTTGTTATACGTTGTAAATGCAGTATGATAAAAATATATTTTTTTTTCAAAATATATCTTTCATGGATAAATAACTGCAACGGAGGACTACTTTACTTTACTTACTAAGTTAATCATCTAATTTTTATTTCTTCGTTAACAGTCGATAAAATCTCAATTCACTGTAAGATATCACAACATATCGCACGGCTTATACTAAGAATATTGAAAATGTAATATGAAAATGGAAATATTTGTTTTCTTCTATCGGTATAACATAGTTTTGACCTTACCTTATTTTGATAAGTAAACTAGTATGCTCATACTGCTTCTAGAACTCAATAACTGTATTTCCTTAACGACAAAAAGTTACACTGTTCATGTTTAATAATAGAAAAAACAACAGTAAATATAATAAGCATCACAAAAACAGATATAAAGTGTCGAGGGCTGCTGGGGGGAATTTATACCGGTATTTTATCATGTACTACCTTAAACCCAAGGCACTGTAAATATTTTACGAGTTTGTTAAATGTAGTGCAATATGAACGATTTTGTTTCCCTACTAAATAATCTATACCAAATTAAATCCCGTACAACAAACAGATACAAAATTATGTTCTTTTATAATTTAAGTTCCTTAAAATATGTTGAAAGATTTGTGTTAATTCATTTTTTAGACTACCACAGTTTAAAGGGTAAATAGCGTATCATTTTAGTTTTCATATTTTTTATATTTTACAAGCAATATATTTTGTATAATCGTATCATCCTTAAATAATTAACACATTTAATTAAGAAATCTTTCAAATCAAACAATTTTCTTTCCGCTACTTATAAAATGCTTAATGATTCACTTAAAATAATTCATATTATTTTTACCTATTGCGTCTGCACAGTACTCTGTACTGTATTCATAGATATTTCATAGGAGTGTTCATAGATATTTTTCCGATGGACTGCGTGACTTAACAACCAGGTCCAACCATGGGTGGAACGGCGGCATGGGGGAGGTGCACTACTGACCGACCCAATTCTTGACAGGTCTTAGCTATTTTCGGTCTTACTTGAATCGGATGGGCAAGACCGGTTCATCGGACTTTTTTGTGTCTTGTAAAATTTTTATAACATTTTTCGAATTTGAGATATTTGCGTTTGAAAATTTAAAATGGCCGCCATTTTGAAAATATACAGTGGAAAAGTTTAATTATTTTCCTGAAAATGTACATTGGTATGACAAAGATTCATGCCAAATATCAATTGAATACAACCATTCGTTACGGGAATGAAAATTATTAAGTTAAAAAACTAAATGGCAGCTGTGTGAGTAACTAAAGACTTCCGGACAATTTAAATATGATATTTAGATATGTTTATAACTCAGAAACAATGCCCTAAAATATTGGTAGGGAGTTCTGAAACACCCTGTATAATTCTAAAGGTGTTTGAATTTAGAGAAAAAACCCACAAATCCGATCTCGAAAGGTCGAATACAACGCGCCTAGGGTTGTGTTGGACCTTTTGAAGTCTGGTTTGTAGAATTTTTCTCTACATTCAAAGACCTTTAAAATGATATACAACATGACCTAGGACAATACAGTTTCCTCTACGACTTCCTCTAGGGCGAATGTCCCATATTGTGCCCACGATGGAAATGTGGCAGCATCGATTTTTTATAACTACTAATTGCCCCTAAAAGTAATCAAAAGTCAAAATTCGCTGGACTTTCAGTACATGCTCAACCTGTTCAGAGCTTAGACTTAATAGTTATTTTACTTGTAGAGAAAAAAAGTAAACAAAGAATATTTTTTATTTTCAATCTCTTCTTTTGCCACGTATAATTTTCCTTTACTAAGTACATTTTAAGAAATTTTCGTAGTACTAAGAACAAATCGTATGTCAAATTGTTTTTAAAAACTATTAAAAACACTTAATAAATGTAAATCATAAAGATATTTGTATTTTCTTTATAAAATATATTGTAAATAAATGTAATAGATAGCTTAAAATGTGGTTTTGAGTTTACATTATAGTTCAGTTGCTAAATCTAAAGGAATATTCATTATAAGTTACTTTAATTTTTTTAACTAATTAAAAATATCAAATTCGGTCACCAACGATGTTGCAAGATTTCTCCAAAGTGCATATATCTCCACCGGCAGCTATGTTGTTGGATTTAAAGTAATCCAGTGGTCAAGGTTTATATATCAATCACATCTTTAGCTTCACACGGGTAAACGTAATTTATTGACTTCGTTCTTACAGGTACCTCTGAAAATATAGAAGCAATAGCGCCGCAAAGTTTATATATGGTTCACTTTTAGAAATATCAAATATAAAAACTAAACCAAAAATATAATTATATTTAAAATGTTATTACAGTTTGTCTGGAGCATCCTTCTGGAAAATAAAACCAATCCGGATCGCGAAGTGGCCGAGACTCTTTGACCTAGTGGCTAGATAAGAAATGAGCCCCATGGACGTACGGTAAGCCTAATTTTAGGCTTAACCTAACGTAATGTAATAAACAATTCCCGGTTAGAATCCCAAACTTTAAAACTGTTTCTTAGGGGAGTCCCACCATACGAACTGGCTACCTGAGTGTGTAATTGTATTTTTCCTGCAGCTCCCTACAATATAGGTTGTAAGTTAATATGACAAATCGTATTTTAAAGTATTCTAAAACATGGTTAAACTGATGTTGGATGGCTCCCATCCGTGTGCATCTCCACCGGCAGGTTTGTTGTTGGATTTACAGAAATTCAGCAACCGATGCCAATGTATCAATCAACCCTCAAGCTTCACACTTAACCGCAATTTACTAGCTTTAGTCTTATGGGGACCTTTCAAATATAAAAGCTGCTAGCAGACAACAAATATGAAAATTGTATTTTACCCTGTATACTTCGAAGAATATCAAAGAGAAAAACTATATCTGTAGTAATGAGATTTAAAATGTTTTATTTTCAACTATATATTAATCATAACTTATATCATCATAATTTTAATCGCAATTTTTAAGTGACAGTTGTAAGAATAATATTTTCGTACATGCTTACAGTTTTATTCACAGACCAGCATTGAAGCATGGATATAAAAGAAGCGTATAAAGAGTAACTGTAGCTTTGATTTGAGTGGCATTCGGCAGATACGCGTATAACAAGCAGGAGATGGATAACGAGTCTCTATATTGTGTTGCTCGGAGAGGCTTGCTGTAACGTACACAACGAACGTTTGGGGGAAATAATATATTGATATTCCAATAGGACAACATGACTGTGAGGACAGAGAAAATGATCCCTCTACAATATGATAAGGATTAAATTATGTGTGATGCATTATTAATTTTGCATCATTAAGGAAAGTTTCAAATATTATCACTGTTTTTAATTGTTGTGTAATTTTAAGCGCAGTAACTTATATTTAACTCTTTTAAACACATTAAATTATGTTCGAAAAATATGTGAAATAAGTATTTTTATTGTAATAATAATAATAAAAAAGAAGGCCAGGTTAATAAATAAACTAGTTCTCTTAGCTCTAAACCGAAGAAATCTTTCAGAGCCTCATTACAGTCTCATATTGTATTTTTTTAATTTTTAGGTACATCATCAGAGAGGTTGTGTATTTTTTCGTGGAAAATTCTTGTAAATTGAAAGTCATAAACGTAAATGTTTGCAACTTTTTTGATTTTCCCCTTTAAATAATACGGATCCTACAATTTGATAACGTTTTTCAGTCAAATCTGAGTTATGTATAATGTCTGAGTCCAATGTTTTTTTTTTTTTTTTTTTTTTTTTTAATATATACCATATGAGGGTAACTAAACAATAGATATCCTAGTTGGTAATAATATTTCTATAGTGGCGTCTTAAAATATTTATTGAAATATGCAATACATGATTAGAAGTAATTTTATGTTTACATTAAAAATTTGACAATATACACAAATTAAATTAAAATTTGAATTTTTTAATCTAAAACAAAAAGAAATAAATATATAACATGAAAAATGATTTTATATTTTTCCCAATTATTAGATAGTGTAAACAGATTTCTGTTGTATTTTATACATCTAGATTTATCGTTTTACTTATTTATTACTTTTTCCTAAGCATTGCATTGATATAAGAAGAAGTGGTCCTATGTATTGTACACAAGGGACCCAAGCTACGCAATGTACTAAATGAGTATATTTTCTTTAAGTAAGTGAATGACAAAATTTATTAATATTTGTTTAAAAGATCTACAGAGGAAAAATTGCAAATCTATAGCTTCTCCTATATAAATTAATTTTCCAAACCAAAATAACTTATTCATGGTTTAGAGGACTCAGTGTGACTTTGGATGTATTATAGAACACTAAAAACCCAAAACTTATTTAATTTACTTTAAAATAACCATGAAAAATATAAAGCATAATACAGTTAATACATCTAGAAGCCTAAGTGATATTTTTGTAGTAAATTAATTATTAAAACTATTAACTGTATGTGTGAATCAAAATTGGTTGAATCTGACCTTTTTTTAAATTTTGAAGTAAAGACGTTATAAAAGCTTTTTGTGACTTTCCATTAAAATGCAAATGGCAAGATAATATTTTCATAACGAAGCCGGGATTTTCTCAACATGGTCATTCTCAAGCGGAGAATGTGATCCAATGTTGTTCTAACATCTTACAACTACACTGTGTCTTGTTGGCTTTAAGGTGAATTTAAAATGATATTCAGAAGTTCTGAATCAGAACCTTACATCGTTGGCCATATTTTAAAATAATAAAAAAGAAAATATAACATACATGTGGTTATTTTGCTGAACGTAAAAAAGATTTATTGTAAACCTAAAGATATAAAATAAAAGTGAGCTGTTCAGATAACTATAAAATACTTTGATTCAATTTTTATTTAATTAATTTCCTTACTTAAAATTTTAGCTATATAGTAGGCCTAACTAAGACAGAAGAGCAGATAACCAAACATTAAAGCAATAATGCATGGTGAACATATTGTGTCCAGTTTCAAAAAAAAAAAATTCGCTATAGGACATTACCTTACAAAAAGTTATTTTCTTTAATGTAGTTTTCATTATGTTTTAAAATAAAAACTGAAATAATTTAAAGTTTTATTTTTATAGGATATATTTTACTCTTAAATGTTAAAAAATAATAATCTCTAGTACTTCATTTATCGGAAATAATAAAACTAACTTAGTAAATTAAACATAAAATTGAACTTAATATTAAAATGTTAGGCCTAATATAACGTAAACTGCATTACTTATATAACTGCATGATTTGTAACAACCGCATAAGGCGTCCTGTATCACCACAGAGAAGTATGTAGCACATGGTAGCTTGATGAAACCACAGAGTGGTTCATTGTGGTTGCCCTCATCCGGCTCCAAACTGAACCACAACCTTGATGCTACTATTTATAATATATATTAGACACTATGATATTTAGTTTGGATTTTAAATACTGTTTTATGAATATTTATTTTCCTAAAATGCATGCTTTAACGATGTATTACAAAATATCAGCTTCAAGATAAAGATACAAGTTGTCTATCAAGCTCTCTTAGTGCCCTTGGTGGAGCTATGAGAACATGACTTTAAATATAAAAATTTGGAGAACATAAACTATTGCACATATTGTATAGATAATAGTTTTGTAAGATGGCGAAAAGAATATGTCAAATTTTTTAGTAATATCATCGGCAACTTAGGTATGGTTTGAGCTTTCAATCACCAATAAAATAAAAATAATTACAGATAAACTCAGCCATTAATGAAGCCAAATAATTATTAATCCAGTATTATAATGTGTGACTCGTGTTTCGGATTCCGTCATCCAACAGTTTGTAATTTAGTCTTATAACATAAAATCTCAAAAACCTCTTCAGTAGTGGGGTTTGGTTACTTTCAAAACGGAAGTCGTGCCAATTGCCAGCCGCTGCCGGCCAGCTGCCATCGGCCAGCTGCCAAATCAGTCGCTGCCGCCATATGCCATGCCATATAGCTTCCGGTGGGGTAGGAGATGTTATTTGAAATTTGAAATTCAACTTGACAATTGGGTTATGGAAAGTATGTCAAGGTCATCCAGAGTAAGTTTTAAAAAACCCTATCCCGCTACCACCGGAGTAATAGTTCGGAGAGTGGAACTAACTCCGGTGATAGCGGGATAGGTATAGAATTAGGTTTGTGAATTTTATTTGTGAAAAACATACAATCAATGTGTGACAGCAGTGTTTAAACAAGTTGAAGTTTTGTTATGAACTACAGAGTTGTAAACACAAACACCGACGACGATGAGAAGGTAAACGCAGAGTCCCCAGATGATGTATTTAAAAAGTTTGAACAAACGTAACATCTCGAGTTGGTTTTCCCGTTCCATTTCCAATCGTTTGATTTCCAATTTCAATTTATCCTCTTCCATCCTTGTTACAAATGGAACTTCATCCATCATATCCATCATGTTTGTGTTTTTTTGAAATTTTGAAAGAAGCGATGTTGATAGTTGAAGAGGCGAGGATGGAATGAGAGTTAAAAGAGGGAAATGTCGGTTAAATAAAGAAGTGGTGGGGGGAAAGAGCGTTGTTACATAGAAGCGGTGGGGGAAAGATGCTGCTCATCATTTGCCTCAGAAGTTGTGTCCGACTGTAGAGGGGTAAGAGGAGTAGTATTTAGTAAACTGTCTTCATCAGAACTTTCAACCTTATTACAAATAGGACAAGCGTAAAGTATTTCCAAATTCATTGTAATAGCGTTAAATTTATCTATAATTTCATTTAAAGCATTAAATATTTCTTGTAAATCATCTTTTGAGTTTATTTCAAAACTAGCATTCATTCGTGCCGATGGAGAAGTGTTCATCGTTAGAGAGTTGGCAATGGAATGAGGATTAGCGCCTAGGGAAGGGGGCTTATATAATGGTGACCTTGAGCAGGCGTCTAGGGAGGGGGGCTTTCTAGGGAGGGGGCTTCTATATAGGGGACCTTGAGCTTATGATTGAATAAAACGTTTAGTTCTTCTTCTTCTTCGTCTTTTAATTCAATTATTTGAACCGAAGTAGTTGTTTCATCCTCTTCACTCGATGAAGAAAACAATTCACCAGGATTTAAATATTGAACTACAATTCTGAACCATCTTATAGGATATTCGTCAATGACAGAAAGTAAGTTTTGAAACAATTCTTCCATCTCCTCCCTGTCAGTTATTATATGTTCAAACTTGATAAATTTTCCTTCCATGTTGTTAGTTAGAGTGTTGGAAGTGGAATGATTTAATATTATATAAAAATTAGAACTAATGGTGGGGGAAATCTCAAGGTCATCCAATTGAAGTTTTAAAAAAGAGTGTAAAACTGAAATTATACATTTGATGGTTCTACAGGATCGGAATACCAATCTGATCTGTATTTACATCTTTTTATCATATGTGTACAAAAATCATCTTGATGAGACTTGGTGCGTTGACAATGAGCAAGATCTAGAGGGTGAAATTTGAAACATCTTTGAGGACAACATGTATGAAAATATCTTGATTTGTAAAATTTGAAAGTTCGCAATTCCGGTGGCGGTAGTTGTTTTGTTTTACATTTGCAATAACAAGATCCGAAGAATTCACATTTAGTACAAGCTAACCCATCCACCATCATTGGTCCTAAATCTGTACACTGTTGTTCACAACAGTAACGAGGTTTGTACTTGTATTTTTGCTCTTCCATGTTGACGCTGCGGAGTCTAGTGAAAGAATAAGATTGTATAGTGATGAATAGCGAGTTTTATGTACTATGAAAAGTGGTAGGGGTAATTTCAAGGTCATCCAAATGGAGTTTTAAAAAATTATACCTTACAAGTGTAAGGATTATTGAAATTTAGGAAGTTTGTTTCTGTTTGTTTTCTTCAGACTTTTTTTCTCTCTCTGCCTTAGCCATAGCAATAAGTTCTTCTGTTGATAGTGGATGTACTTCAGGAAATTTTAAAATTAATTTAGCTTGATATCCTTCTTTAGTTAATACATCTAAATCTTGAGTCATTTGTTCAACAGTGTTATAATCCTTTCCATAGATTTTCCCATCAAGTTCAATCATCATTCTGTATAACATTTTGTAGAATAGATCTTGTTGTGGCAAGAGCTGAGAAGCGAATGATTATTTATCAAACTGTTACATCCTTTTTATGAACTTGATATTGATCACGTGATTCCTTAGTTGTAATTTTATTTATTAAAAGTTATTCAACATTGGTAATACTTCTGGAACTTGACGTTATGTTGACCAGCTGGCGATGAAGAAGTTGTAGGTTGTGTAGAAAAAAATATTTCATCATCGCAATATTTTGTTTTAGTGAACATCCTTGTATTAGTAGCACTAACATCAACAGTTAAGTGATAACCACCGGTAAGTAAAACTCGCATTTCGTTAGTTAAATCTTCAAGTTGTTCAAAAGTAGTTATGGTGTTGGTATCATAAGATGCACACTTAACCTTTAGGGACATGTTGAAGTTTTGTATTTAGTGATAGAGAGTGAGATGTGTACGGTACGAAAGGTAGTCGTAGACTGATGAATTTAACAAGTTGATTTTCACTTTTATTATCACACAAAATTGGGTCAAGGTCATCCCATGGAATTTTTAAAAAAAGCAACATATTGTAATGTACAAACACATTACAATATGTTGCTTTTTTTATTTTTTTTTTTTTTAGGTTTATATCATATTTATTGAGAAACAAATATAAAGAAATATTTACAATCTTATGTACAAACTAATCAGTAGTAGGTGTTACATGAATTGTAAGTTCAGTAGAATTGTTTCCACTTGGTCCATGTGATACCAAATAGAGTGCGCCGGGTTGAATTATACGAAGATCTTCATTTTGTAGTAGTTGTACGAAGCGCTTTGGTAGGAAGATTTGAAATTTTGCTTCATCACCAATTGTATAAGGTGCCTCGCTTAATGTGCAATTTATAGCATCACCTACTGAAGTTTCCATCTTCTTTATTGTATGAATGATGTAGTGTTTTTCTTCTTTCAGCTCGGAACATTTTTTTGTAGGTAGGATTGTTGATTTTGAATGAGCGTTGAATTGTTCAACTAAATTTTGAAGTAAGTTGTTTGATGCCATCTTAATGTTTTTGCTGATGCTAATCTTCTTGTTAATAAGAATATCCGTTGGAGATGTTGTCTCTTCGGAGGTTCGAGTAATACTCATGCTGTGTCATGGTAGCGCTCTCACTTTTATTATCGAGAATACCCCCACCACTGACACTACCCCCACCACTGATGCTACCCCCACCACTTTGTTGAAGGAAATTATTCAAGCGGTAGGCATTCTTCAAAGCACACTGTGACCTTCGATGTTTAAAACTTTTTGATGAAATACAAAGTTCATTAAAGTAGCATTGGAAATCTCTATCTATTATTGCATTTATCACTTCATTGCTTGTAAATGATTGTATCCAATTTGCTTTTTCCAATCCTCTTGTGTAGATAGTTTTAAACTCTTTACAATAATGATTCATAATATGCGGCATCATGTTATAATGAATAAAACCTTCATCCCATTTTAAGTTATGAAAATGTTTGTTTAACCATTTGTTTGTAACTTTCGCTTTAGTTGTTAGTTTATTGAATGGAAATGGAGGTTTGAACAAGTAATGATAAATTACAGATGTGTTCATATCCAAAATTACTAATTCTTTAATAATGAAATTTCCATCATTCCCTCGAAAAGCTTGAAATTCAATTATACCTCTTTTAACTTCCATTAACTGTGATGCAGTAGAAAACGAAACCCGTTTGTTCATGATGAAGTCTCATCCACAACTGACTGTTATTACAAACATGATTGTTCTTCTTTTATTTCTTGCGCTTCTTCGTTTATATTAAAATTGGTGTGATAGTTGTTTAATTGTCTCCACATATCCACTTCTTGAGGTATTCGATTAAAAATTGAAGTATCCACAGGACCATATAAAATTGGAATGAATGGTTGTCTGTCCAATGTATCGATTAGATAATCTTTAATTATTGTACTTGAAAATACTAGTTGTTTTAAGTATCTAGTGACAGGACCGGTAGTACAACTTAAAGTGTAAAATTCTTCTTTAGTGAAATGTAATTTTACATCATGTCTAGTTAAATCTTTGAAGCGAACAACTTGTCCCCCACGATGTTTGATTATATCAACTTCAATATTTGATTCTAATAAACTTAATCTTGTTCTTTTTCCAAATGTGTTGTTAGTTAAATAACATTCCAAAAGATGTAAATGTTTCATTAGAGAATCCCAAGAAGTTTCAGTAAAGATAACCATTTTACTTCCTTGATTTAACATAACAATTGGTGAATAATCCAATGATTTTACAATTCCAACAGATATACTTTTTGTCATGCATGAAGAAATAGGGTAGAAAATTCGAAGAAATACTTCTGTTAAAATATTTGTTGTAATGTTAACTTCAACCTTTTTTCTTTTTACTTCTTTTTCATCTTCTCCTTCTTCTTCTTTCTTCTTATGTTTGTTAAACTTGAGGAATTCATCCATTTCTTGTTCAACTTGCTTTTCTATATCAGAACTATTTTCATCCATTAGAGGTGTATTTTCTTCTCCGTTAGTAGAATTCATCTTGCGAACGATGTTTCCCAAACGACGGTTGAAGATAGAATGAAGTTTCTACTAGGTAATTTCCTGCTTTTATATTTTTTGTAAAATTTTTGAAATTTATACAATTACATAATTGTTTATTTTCAACTTGTGTTTTATAAACAAAATTCTAACCTTAAAAATTGAGGAAGATAATTCTAACCTCAATATTTTGCAGTAGTTGTACTAATTATTCTTAAAGTACATTCTTCACTATTCCGGTCAGTGGTGTGTAAGTAACTATTTTATCATGTAGAATTAGACAGTATGCCGAAGTTCCATCCGCTACTGGTTCTTCAAATTCCATTTCAATTTTTATATCCACACTTGATGATTTTACCGATTCATTTTGTTTTGAACAATCGATTACAATTATTGGAGCTTTGGAATAATACTGATCAGGTGATAATAGTGGTGTATTAGTCTTTCCATAATATGATGATTGAAATCTTGCATACATATCATATAAAATGGAAAAACGTTTTTTGCTAAACATGACATTTAAATTGTCATATGGAAAGAATTGAGAGTTTAAGAAAACTTTACAATTCTTTATTTTACAGTGATCAAATTGACCAGCATTTGCAGTAATAACATCTTTTCGCTTAGTTTGAAAACCGAGTATTATGTACCTTGCACGTTCCAAGTAAGTTGATGTTTTGACGGTCCATGTTTGTCGTTCTGTTTGAGGTAATGTAGGGTATTCATGAAATTCCCAACTTCGGAATGGCATTACAATGTCACGGTCAGATTTTAACTTTCTTAACAATACGATTCTATGTTCATCAGCCAATCTTACATGAGGTACTCTCCAAACAACTTTATCCAATTGTAGTTGCCATTCCAGTTTATCTTCCGTAGTTGCAGGGTCTGCAAGTATTAAGTCCTTATTAGTTGAAGATCTGAGTAATACTAATTCTTGTTTAACATTTATTATAACCCTTTTGTAATCTTCAGCAAATCCTAAAAGCAATCGTAAAGGTACATGAAAATCAAAATGACCGTTGGAAGCAGGTGTTATAGTGTCTTTATCAGGAGCAACCCATCCGGCAGTGACTATTGAATTCTTCTCATGTGGTGTTAATGATGTTAATCCTTTTAATGTAGTTGTTATACCAACCTTTTTTGTTGAATCAACTGTCACCCCTGATATCTCATATCTTATTTCATCAAAAAGATATGCCATTGGGTTATTTATAAAAGGAACTGTTGAAGCAGTTTTTCCATCCAATTTTAATACCCTTCCTTCGATGTACAAATAACTTTCACATGGTAATGTGTAAATATCTTGTTGTTGAATGGGAATTCTTATTTCATCATTATTGTTTAATTTTGATGAAGTGTAAGGGTTGTGTGTGTGATATTCCTTCTCCCATAGTGTTTCGTCGAATGTCGGTCCTTGAGATATATCCAGGATATCCATCGTTGTTAAGTTTCAATCCAATCTTTTGTAGAAAACGAATGTTGTCTGATGTTAACTCTTCCAATGTCGAGGAGCTACTGAGCTCCCGACTCTTCCGTTGTGGTTTAAATGATAATCCCATGTTGATTTTTATGTCGCCGCTCTGATGTGTATTCGTATAGTAATTGTTTCTCCTCTAAAGTCAACACTATGACCGTCTTGATCCAATATGTTCAGTACGATGTCTGAAATGAAACTGGTGTTTAACGGTAGGTATATCAAGTTTTGTGGCTTCTCAACAATTTTAAAACCTGGAGCAACTGTTGGATAAAATGTATGTAAAATATGCTGATTTACTCCTTCTCTATATGATCCATGTATAATATTACATGTTACATCAATACTATTTACTTTTAATATTGTAACAGTTGTATTACCTGAATGAGTAGTTTCAGGAGTTAAGATTTTCTTTTTTGTATCTGTAAATCCAAGTAAACTGCCAATAGAGTTTTTCATTCCGACATCGATATAATATTTTGAAGTTATTTCTGCTTTTAAAGTATTATTGTTTCCTTTAACGGTGATATTTTCTTCTCCGAGTTTTTTCTGTAGTAATTGGTTTATATCATCAATTTCATAAGCTCCAGTAGGAAATGTAATTATTTTCAATTCTGAGTATTTTCCTGCAGCATCCTTAGTTTCATAATAATGTAGTAAATTGTTTTTTCCTTCTGTAACATTAGGAATTGAATTGTAGGTAGTCAAATCAAGTAATGCTGCTTCCCATAATCTTTCCTTGGATAAACGCAATGCTGGGAATAGAGTACTTTTTAATGTGGATGAATTTCCACTCAGTGACACTGTATACGATGACATCTTAAAGGTGACTGACACTTTTCGCTAGAAACTCCAAACATAAATGTCCACATATTTCAGTATTGTTAGGTTGTTCTCTTTTGTAATTGTAAAAAATGTTTTTGGAGTTTTGAAAATAATGTTGAAGTTCTTTAGGCGGTGGTAGATTGCCAAAACTGTCAAAGTAGTAAACGGTTTGTCCGAGCTTTTTATAGCATACCCAATGAGTGCCTGGACCATAGGTGGAATCCAAATTTACTATTCCAGTTTCATTTTTCCATATTTTAGTTGGTAATGCATCTTTCATAAAAACTCCTCGAAAGAATGGTATTTTCAAACATTTTACATAATCATTTAACTGATGATTAGTTAAGGCTTTATTTGGAATTATCAATTGATTTTTTTTATTTAGTACACACGGTACGGTCTTAGGTATAAACCTGCTCCGTTTTTTACCATTGACCAAACAGAAGCCTTTTTTACTTTTGCTTTACGAGTTCTACGACGTCTCTTTCTAATATTTCCACCTTTTTTGGGAGCTCTTCTTTTTGCAGGTCTTCCTCTGCGACGTCGTCTTCCACCACCAAACTTAGCTTTTGTCTTCATGGCTGTTGTTACTGCCCAAGCCGCTGCTTTTTCTGCAATACTTGCGTCACTTGATTTTACTCTTTGCCAAGCTTTTTCTGCTAGAATTTTATCTGCTATTGATCTATTTGTTGAATCTTTAAACTTTGAATATGCTATATCGTGTTGTTTGCAAGCTTGATCTAATTTATTAATTCCAGGATCTCCTCTTGCTAAACGTTTTGCCAACTTAGTTCCAGGTCCACAATATTGATAACCTCCAGGAATATGTAATTCGTATGGTAAAGCGTCTATTGCTCGATTTACAACAGCACCAATAGGTATCCGTCTAAGCAGGGATAACGCAGTTGAAGTTATACCACGTCCTCTCTTGTTGCTGTCTTGATGATGACTGAGTGATACGGCCTTCATTATGTAGTCTTATATAAACTGGTGTGTTTACTCCACAAGATACATTACATAAATGAATAAGTTATGTATAATTTTTTATATTTAAACACTTAGTTATTCAAATTAATTATATATTGATTTATAATTCTATTTTTAATCCAAGCTTCCCGTTCATCGGGTTGAATTATCACATGACTCGTTGTACTAGCTATATGATTATGGGTATCAATAAGTAAATTGCCCACTATTCTTATTAAACAATCTAAATTTACAGCATCTTTTGGATGTTGAGGATCATGTAATTGCATAATACGTTTATCATTACATGTGTAAGCTGTTGAATCACTTTTTGATGTTTTTATGACTTGTCCAATAGTAGCAGCATCATTTGAATCTTCGCCTGGTAAAATATTAATTATTTTCTTCATCTTTGCATCATATTTGGTCCCAAAGTGTTTATCCCAAGTTATTGTTTGTTTCATTGTAACACAATCATTTGCTTCGTAACCAGGATAAATATCTTTTATTCTTCTATTACGACCATTGTATGTACCTAATGTACCACCAGTAGCAATTAATGTTTGCACCATTAGAGGTACATCTGTATCTTTTATACCAAATCTTCCATTTGTTATTGTTTTACGTCCTGCATCCCATTCATCATTATTTCCTTGCATTAAATTAAACTTTTCATTTCCATGTATAAATTTATCTCCCCGCTTTAACACGGCATCTTCATGTTTTACAAAATTGGATGTTTCCTTTTTTAATTCTTTAGATAATTGTTCTATAGTAACAGCATCTTTTGGTTGAGAACCAAACTTTACATTTGTCAATGTTTTACCATGACAATCGATTTCATTAACATCTTGTAAAATACAGTTGTCCTTGATGTATTTTAGGTTTACAGCATCACCGTCTTCCTTTGGGTATCCAATGTCATTTATAATAAATTTATAAAAAGAATATCCATGTTCAGTTTTTTCTGGTATTATAGAATGTAAATATTCTTTATTAACTGAATCTTTATCATTTTTGGGATTTCCCACGTTGGTTATTCTATAATTTCCAGCATCATATGTTTGTCCATCTTTTAAGTTGTTACCCCATTGCAATTTTAAAGTATTTGAAAGTTCAGATGATAAGTACTCTTTAGTAATTGCATCAGAACCTTCAGTTGGTTTACCAACATTAATTAATCTATGTGATTCAACATCATAAGTATTCTTATGTAATTTCAATGATGTTGAAGTAGCTTCTTTTACTGTCTTTAAATTTGCTCCATCAGTATCTTCTTCTGGATCTTTAACTAATTTTAAACGTTTATTACTTATGTTATAGTCACCTTCAGGTGTTTGCGGTAATCCGCTTCTTTTTCTGTCTTCTCCAACTTGCACTCCTAATGCGGAGTAGCGTCCGAACTTGTCGACGCTCATGTTAGAACTGATACATCTTATACTTGTAACTTCTTTATATTTGCGGACAATTATACAATTATACCACGATTTTTAAGTTCATCAACTAGAGCCACCCATTCATTATTTAAACCAGTATGACCGGCTTCCATAGCTTCATGCAATAGTCTCATTCTGTCAACTAATTTATTGATGTCGTTGTAATAGATAACATTTGTATTGTATAGATTTTTCATTAATCCTTTACCAGATGTTGAAGTATCTCCTTTACTCTTTTTACCATGTTGTTCAAGAAGTGATAAATCCATAAGTGATAAAGATTTTCTTTTTAAAGGTTGTCTCACAGCCGGTGTGGTACGTAATGTTGGTAATTTTCGTGGAGGAAACAATTTTTTTATAACAATACTATATTTTGTTGCACGTGAACGATTAATCATTCCATCCTTTGAGTAGTTTCTTTTATGAGCGTTAGTATTTTGTAAAATTTCTTTAAAAGTATTTAAATCTTTTGCTGAATATTTTATTGGTATATTTTTAAAAATTAATTCATATAATCCTTTTGTTCCTTTATATCTATGGTCACCAATAATGATATAATCGTCTTGAGTTACTTCAAGCTTAGAGTTACCAATTTTCAATTCATTTCCATCAATTCTTGCTCCATATACATGTGATTTACTTAAATTTGGATTTGATTTCATGTCATGTAGCATTTTCATTATATATTTTCGTCCAAGAGGTCCATGTTGTAATATATCACTACTCAATTGAGTTAAATTTGGAATAGATTGTTCTGCTTCAGGTATTGGCTGTTCTTCCTTTTCAACAATTGATTCTTCTTCATTTTTTGTTTCTTCTTGTTCACTAGCACTTGTATATGAATCATCATCATCATCTTCTTTTTTTAATGCTTGTACTTCTTGTTTAGAAACTGGTAGTAAAACATCTCCTTCATAACGAGGTTTACCAATAGTTTCTGATATCTGTTTTAAAGGTTCCGTGATAGGTTTAAATGTATTCTCTAAAAATTCTTCTCTTTCACTTAAACCCATCCTTAATGCACGATTCTTTATCCTAATAGAATCACTGAGTGATTTTATTTCTTTTAATAGTTTTTCTTGATTCACCATGTTTACACTGTGAAGTTCAAAGTGTTACTAGATGTAGCATAGGTAGTTCAACGTATTAATACAAATTTATCCAATCCTATACGATATCTACCATTTTTAATATCTTCTTCTTTCATAATAACGAGAAATCCATATTTTTCATTCCATGCTTTACCACACATTTCTTTAAATTTATCAAATGGCATATCCGCATTAACATGATCATTATATATATGCTTTAAATTTGTCTCATCTTGCTTAAAGATGATTAACATATTTGCATTGTCTCTTATAAGTTGTTTTGGAATTTTACTGTATGTTTGACCAATATAAATGCTATCAATATTATTATGTCTTCCCATAGCAAAATAATTTCTTATAGTATCATGATTTTCACAAGAAACATCGTCAAATATAAAAATGGAAAATGGTTTTGCTTCACCTGGTTGCATTATTGTTTCACTAGCATTAAACTTGTAGAAATTCACTTCAGGTACACTTGCAAGTATTTTATCTAATAATTGATATTTTGGTTGTTGCAATGATTTTGAAAAAATATATATATTGTTAAAGCGTAAACCTTTAGGATTAGTTATAAGGTTAAAGACAACATTAGTTTTTCCACAATTTGAAGGACCAGTTATTAAACATCTTATAGTATTTGGTAGTAATTCACCATGTTTACCATGATTTAACTTATTATTGTCAACTGTCAATTCATCAATATTATTAATATTAAATCGATCTTTTTGTTGTACAATCTCCATCTTGTTTAAAGGTTAAACACATAATGAGCTATTTAATAAATATACCAAGTCTTTTGAAGGAATCCAAGAGTCTTCACTTTTATCAAATCCTAACCACCTAACTTTAACCATATCCTTTTTCCTTTGTAAAACCTTTTCAACAAGATATACATCACCAACTGTTGATTTTAATAACTCATGTCCATAGAATCCACCTTGAAGTAATTCACCCTTATTATCCTTTAAAATGTAAGTTTCAGGTATAGTTGGTTGCACTTTATAAATTGTAAATACTTCATTAGTCCAATTTGGCAGATATCTTTTACTAAATACACCTTTGTATTTGCTTATACGAACTTTATCATTAACCTTAAACTTTTTTGGTTGTAACTTTTCTATTTTTGGTGTTGTATTATTTTTGATGCGTTGTAATACAATTTTAGCATTAGCACTGTTTACTTGGATAGGTTTCATTCCAATGGTGCGATGATATTTGTTGTTATACTCTTTTATAAGTTGTGGTAATATGTCATACCACACATATGATCCTCGTTTTGAAAATTGTTTATACATAGCTCCTTTTAATGTTCTATTAAATCTTTCAATTATTGAAGCTTTAACTTCAGAATTTGTAGAATAATGATTTATTTTATATTTTTTCATCAAAGCTCCAAAATCTTTATTAAAATATTCTTTTCCATCATCCGTTTGTAAATGTTTAATTTTAAATTTATTTCTTTGTATTGTTGTCTCCATAGCTTTGGTAACACTTTTACCAATCTTGTCCTTCAAGGGTAAAGCATCAGCTATTTTAGTAAAACAGTCTATAATTGTTAAAATATATTTAAATCCTTTGTTTAATTTACTGTGTGGTATCATTTCAATAAGATCAGCTTGGTAAAGATCATTCATTCCTTTAATGATTGTACTTCTTCTTGGAAATCTTCTTCTTGCTGGTTTATGTAGTTCATTTACAATCTTATCCTTTACACTTTCCATCTTAAAGTGTTGCTTGCACACTGTTTGTAGAAATACTGATCCATACAATGGTTTATTCTCTTATATATAGTTGAAATATAGGTCAAGGTCATTTAATATTAGTGTAAAAAAGAGGGAACATGGCATTGAGCTTGCCATGTCCCCTCTTTTTTACGGAAAGGAAAAAGGAAGAAGGTAAAGGACGAAGAATAGGTTTACTGGTCGATAGGGTTTAAGGAATAGTGGCCAAATGGTAGAGTATTAATTTTATCTTCTAAAATATGTCGCTTGTCATCTTTGTAGCTTAATGCCCACTTTGTTTGTTTGACACTAAAAAGTTGGTGGTTATAACTTCTAATAGTGTTAAATGTTGCAGTTGTTTCAACATTTTCAAACAAACATCTTTTATAATGTTGAAACTGTACGTTCTTCTTTAGGAAAGATGTCTTTATTCCTTTAGCTTTTTTTGTGACTTGATATTCATTCCTTTCATTTATGTACAGTTGAAATGAATAGAGTTTAGACATTAATGCTACAATTTCCATCATCGGCACACCATTTGTTTCATCTTTAAATTTTCCCAATACTTTTTTGTTTTTGTCATAGTCGTAATTTGGATGGTCCTTAGGATAATCGGAAAAAATCAAAATCATCTTTATATACAAAGGTCCGTAAATCCTCATACATGTCATTTGTTTTAATCCAGTAAATAAGTGCATCCGTATCCATATATACAATACCAATGTTATCTCTTCCATAATAATTAACCATCTTCTTATAATGAAACTCGTACATGTGTGTTTTAGAAATATCCAATATTGACATTCCAAGATATAAAGGACGATCCAATACAACTGATTTTTTGTTCATAGAAATGACGACAAGATTTTCATTTATAATTACCGATGAACCAAAGTTTGGTTGTTGCACTAGTTTCTGTAATTTTACTGGATCAGTTACTAATTTGATATTCTTATGTTTCCTTTTGTTTTCTAAAGTCTTGCCAAATATTGCATTGTTCATCAGTTTGAAAAAATCTTTTTGAAAACTTGATGTAGCAGCAGCTCTTCTTCTTGTGTTGTTGTCGATGTACGGTTTCAGCCAACAAGATTGAGAGAATTGTAGTATTCGATTAATTTTTGTAATTTTTAATCCCAAGTCTAAAGCCTGTTGTATCATCCAATAATGTCCAACATACCTAGACTTATTGTTTAAAGTCATTAATAATTTTGGCCATCTTCCAGTAGGGGAAATTTCAGTCTTTGGAAGAAGTGGTAAATCGTAATGATGATCATGAAGATGTTCAGGATATTCAAAATCGACGTCAAAAATGTAACCAGTTTCACCATGCTTTGGTATATCCATTATATTTCCAATTGATTCTGGATCTATCCATTTAAAATTATCATATGGAAGGGGATTTGACATTGCCCATCCGTATAAGTTATTTGCATCGAAATAACCTAGAAATGTTGTTGGTTTTGATGCATCATAATCGGGCAGATACTTATTATTAGCCTTAACATGTCTGGTTACACTTTGTGTCAATCCCCCTCGAACTCCTGATTCTAACATTAAAACCATATCTATATCAGTAAGAAGTTGTAATTTACAATTTGTTTCTTTCAACATGGCTTGCCATGCTAGTCCAGGTGAAGTGTATGAATGAAGAGGGTCCAATCCATATGCTGCAAAACATGTATTTCTAAATTCTTCCATTATATCACATAATAAAGTTACATCTAATTTAACATAAAAATCTGAATATTCTCCCAATGTTGTAAATCCTAATTCATTCCATACTTTACATGCATGATCATAATCCTCTTGAGATATGTCCATGTCGTATAGTTTACTTTTAAATTCTTCTTTTGGCGGAAGTGATGTTTCATTAAATTTTTCTAAACTGTCTATATAATCATATGGGAAAACACCTTTCCGAAGTACGAGATCCAGTTTGTCGTTACTTACAATCTTTTTTGTTTCAATAAAATCTTGTTTCCTTAAATTTTCAGAAAGTTTAGACAAACTCGACGGCATAAATCGGTAGGAGTCTAAAAATCTTAATTTGACATTTCCAACTGTTTTAGAGAAACTTATAAATTTTTCTGAAGTTTCAGCCAATACATCTATCGAACCATCGTCTCTTCCTAATTCAGGTATTATAAAATGAGCATCATACCCACTGAGGTTATGGAGAACCACAGGAATAAATAGTGGTAAACGATAGCTCAAATTACATTTATTACAAGCAGCACCCCTGTAATAACCTGTAAGGTGGTCATGATCTTTAACTTTATAATTGTCAATGGTAAATTCATTTTTACATAAGAAACAATGAGTTGCATTTTCATGTTGAATTTCCTCTTCTTCCTCCATCGGTTTCATTGGTATGATATTTGTATATAATCTTTGTACATTTTCAGCTATTAAATATAAATGGTCAAGAAATATTGTTTCCACATTTTCACCACGATATACTAGAGGTTCTGAAGTTAATCCATATTGGTTTAAATGTTCTTCTGATAATGTTGATTTAACCATTAAACAAAAACTATTTGGTTTATGCATTTGATATTTGACACTTTTTCTAGCTTCACAATTTTCATCTTCTATAGGAATTAGTGTTGATTCAAAATCAGCATATACAACTATAGGGATACGATATTGATGATGAACTTTTTGAAATGTAATAAATGCTCTGCTTTCTGAAGGTAAAATAATTTTTGCTTCATAATTATTGTTACATAATCTTTTGTGCTCTTGTAACCATTCCATTCCTTGTCTTCCTTCTCGTTGGAAATTAAAACATCTTTTGCAGATCAGCTTTTTGTTTCGATTTTTTGAAAGTTGTTTATTAACAAGAGAGTCAAATTTCTTTATATACACATAATGAGATACATCTCCTTGTGTTAGTAGTAGTAAATCTGTATGATCTGCTAGTTCTTCTTTAGCAATACGTAAAGGATAAACTTTATTTGAACTATCTAATCCAAAAACATTAATAGATGTGCCGGGATTTTTCTTCTCAAATTTTGATATATCTTTTAGTGATACAGGATAACTAATTCCTTGAAAGTTATATCTATATCTTTCATTTTCATAGTGCTGGTTTGGTTCATTACAATGATTTGGTACAAATTTACATGTCATCGCATATCTAAAACATTCGTTATCTTGATTTTTCACATTAACACATGATCTTGTATCTTCAATTATTTTTGGTAAACGAATATAACTAGATCCCATTAGTCCATATCCATGTTTATGAACTCTTATATTTAATCCTTCAATACTTATAAGACTCCACCCTGATCCTCGTCCTTCATGTTCCTGAATTTTAGTTAATATTTCTTCTATACATTTTTCAACTATTGAATCAATGTCTGAACTTCCTATGATAGTTTGATTTTTAGTTATAAATCCTCTTGGTGATAATTCTTCTTGTACATTTATAAACATAGCTTCTAGTAGTAATCCAAATTTGAGAAAATTCAATCTTTTTAATTCTTCTTTTAAAGTTCTACTGATGATTGGTTTTGCTTCTCTAATAAATTCTTCTAAGTTTAAATCTTCATTTTGAATCTTATGATGCATTACTACCTTTCCAGGTAAAGCTGATACTTGTAAATTTGGTAAAGTTGTTGTAGGTCTTGCTGTTATTTCATTTTGTTCTTCTTGTTCTTCTTGTTCTTCTATGTTGTTGTGAATTAGTTCCTTATGTATTTCTAACAAAATATCATCATTAAACGATTCCAAACATTTATCGCAATGATACATGTTTGGTGGTGTTCACTCTTCAAAATTTCGCCAATAAATGAAATGAGCTCTCCCTTTCCTTCTTTTATAATAGTTCCCCCACTACTATTTCATCTTCTTCTTCTTCACTTTCAGAAGAAAACAAACGTCTTGGACAAAATATTAATCTTCTACTAACAGATTCTTCATTAATATTCTCTATATGAATTGGAGTTTCAATATGTATTTCTTCATATTCAAATGATGACGAAGACTCTGATATTACTACATCCATATCCAAATTTTCATTCTCCACATCATTGGCATTTTCTTCTTCTGATGTTGTTACATCCACATCCATATCATTTATAGTTTCTACTTCTGAAGTTTCGCTATTATTTTCATCTTCTTCCATATTTAAATCCTCTAATTGAATTTTATACAATATTTCAATCATAGATTTCCTTGGATAATCGGTGTTGTCTACAGGAGCCATTTCCAGTAAATGAGGAATAACTGTTTTTGATCCGGCTTATATGATATTTTGCTAAGTATGTCAAGGTCATTTTTGATTAAGCGAGAACTGGGAATAGATCACTAAGCAGCATGATGATTCATTACTACAAAGTGATCTATTCCCCATTCTCTAAGAAGTGTCCAATCAATAACCAAAGTCCAAATTCATTTTTTTGTTTAATTTAAGTCTTTTACATCTTCTTCTTTTATTACACAATTTATAGGTTCATTGTTCGATGTTTCAATATGTTGTTTTATCTTGTGCTCCAGCTCTTCTATTCTTGCTTCCTTTATCATTAATTCCGATTGTAAGTAACTGATGTAATCAGCCGCCATGTCTACCATTCTTGATCTTATTTCTCCTAACTTAACACCAGGAATCAATCTCTGTAGTTTGTAAAATCTCAACCTTATTCTTGACTCTCTTACTTTAGCCATTTCTCGAAATCTTTGTTTTCTATCTTCTCCTTTGCTTGTGGTCAAGTCCATACTTCTGACAAGTTTACTTTCAGAGTGATTCCTCTACAGTAGGCTTCTCCTTTATACACTTTCCCCCACCATTTTCAATTTCCCCCACCCTACTAATGTAGGTCAAGGTCATCCAATATAACGCGAGAACGAGGAATAGAGTACTAAGTGGCATGTTAGTCCATTACCACAAAGTGATCTATTCCTCGCTCTCTATTCTACATCTACTTTTTTTTCATTTTACTATTTTATTATTTTTTTTTTGTTTTTCTTGGGGGGAATGAGTGTTTACTTCTTACAATGTTCATTCTTCTTCTCCAACTTTTCAATTTTTTCTAACAATTCCAACAAATATGCATTGGTTGCTTGCAAAGTTTGTATTCTAGTACATCCCACTTTAATAGAGGGAACTGTTAACTGTAATTTTGTAAATTCTATCCTTTCTTTCTTGCACCTTTCTCTCATGTATGTGTTTTTCCTGATTCTTCCTGATTGAGCTGATATTAACTTATTACAATCCAAATGGGGTTTTGATACTTTAAATACTGATGTACAAAAATTAGTTGATGTTGTCGGCTGTTGATTTTCATAGAAATTTTGTGTTGAAGTAATAGTTTGCTGATTTCCATAACAATTTATACTTGAAGTGGCCGGTTGCTGATTTTCATACCAAATTGAACTTGAAGTACTAGGCAGCTGATTTTCATACCAATTTGAATTTGAAGTGCTAGGCTGATGATTTTCATAACAATTTGAACTTGAAGTATTTGGTTGATAATTTTGATGCCAATCCACAGATGCCAATACAGGTGTTGTGGAAGGATGCTCCATCGTTGTATAGAGTGAATTCTGTTCTACAATTTTGCTGGTTTTATCTCATTTCCCCCACCAATAACTTCTACATTTCCCCCACCACAATAATTTAAATTAGATACCAAACTTCTAGGGTCACATCCAAATCTTCTTCTTTTAAATATTTTATAAATGCAGAGCTTTCTGATGTTACATTAGGTGTGTTTAAATATGCCATTATTTTGTCATGACTTTCTTCATTGTGAATATAGCAATGTACATTTAGCAACTTTTGATTTTCTTCTTTAGACTTGACAAATCCTGCAACAGAGCTCCAATCTTCATATTTAATTTTAAAATGGCAAATTTCAAACTGCATGTTGTTTCAACAAATGCTGCAACAATATTAAAAGTCTCTTCAAACAGCCTACATTTATACAAGTTCTCCCACCACTTTATAATCCCCACTCTTTTTCTTCCCCACCTTCTTCATATGTAGAAGGGATATCATGATTTTAATGCACTATACTTAATAAATTCAAACAAGTTTTGTGCACAAATGTTACATTTTTTCTTGACTGTTTCAAATTTCATCACTTGGCCTTTTACAAGGTGAACTAATTTACCTCCATCATCTTCAAATTGTTCAAAGTCTAAAACAGATGCTTTTCCACAATCATGACACATTTTTGTTCCATCTTCAAAAATAAAAGCAAGATAAATACCAAATCCACTATTGTCCTTCTTAAATTTCATGACCATTTCACGAATTGGTTGAGGTATTTCACATTTATTTGATGTTATTATATAACGGTAAAGAAACCCATTATTGATAATTTGTTGTAAACACAAAACTAACAAGCTGTCCATAGTGTTAGACTTGTACTGAAAGTTATATCCATAACTATCTCTTTATATGCTCTTACCCCCACCACTTTTATGTAGGTCAAGGTCATCGGATATTAAGCGAGAACTGGGAATAGATCACTAAGCGGCATGTTATTACATTACCACAAAGTGATCTATTCCCTATTCTCTAAAAGGGGTGCTGATAATTTAGATTCCTAAAATTTCTTTTCCTTCTTCTTCACCTTCTTGAACAGTTGTATTACCAGACATGTGTGATATTAATTTCTTCAATTCTCGATTTTCCATTTCTAATCTTTTCAATTTTAGATCTCTTGCTTCAACTTGTACTTTCAAAAATTTGATATAACTTCCAGCCCAGTGGAGAGTTTTCAATCTTGGTGCTCCAAGTTCAATTCCTGGTATTTGAAATTGTAGTCTATTAAATTCCATCTTCATATCTTCTCGGTCTTGTCTTTCTTTTTCTAGTCGTTTTAATCTTTGTTTTTCCCTGAAGGAAGAAGTCGGATCACAAGGTACATGATGAAACATTTTGATCAACAATTTCTCGAAGAGTAAGCTTCTACACAGATAGTCAACACATTTATCCACATTCCCCCACCAAATTTAAGTCAGTAGTGGGGAGATGCCAATGGTGGGGAGACGTCAGTGGTGGGGAGAGTTATACTAATGTAATGGTTATTTCTACAGTTACACTCGCTCCATTCTCGAAAAGATATTTGTAATATGGTTCGGGATACTGTTCTCTTTCAGATCCCGCATGTTCTTGAATAAAGTTGAAAGCCAATTTTTTTGAATAATCATTGTGAAATACTTCCCTGACACAAACAAGAATTTTTTCTTCCAAAAATTTGACTTGAACCAATGGTATTTTGCTTACATCGTCCTTGTCCATGATAGGTAGCTTGTAGGTAAAAGTATTAGGTGGTAGTTTTTGTGGTTTATCCAGTAGAGAACAAAATTTCTTGTACAATTTCTCCTCAATGTCTGGAAAACGATGTATATCAAACAGATTGTAGTATGAAGGATCAAAAGGTATTTTACGAAACATCTTCGGTCACTAGTCTCTTTAAGACTGATCTCCTGCACAAATATTTAACACATTTATAAACATTCCCCCACCAACTTTTAACTTGTGGTGGGGATATTTTCCCTCCACTACTTCTTCAAAATAGTGGGGGTACCTTAGTCCAATTCAGATTCAGATTCAGAAGACAGTAAAGGTGATATGGGTGATTCCAATGATGAATCCAATATAAATATTTCAATAGCTTCCTTAATTATATCTTCATCACTATCATTTATCATTTCTTCAAATAGTTCTTGTTCAATCTGTACCATTTCTTCCTCTTCCATCATAGAATCATTATCAGTTTCGTCATAAGTTTCCTCTATGTTTTCTTCCTGTATTTCATTTGTGCTTTCAAAAACATCTTTAACTTGAGAATAATTAATAAATGGAGTATCTCTAGACAACATGTTTCTTTACTACTTCTTTTACTTCAAATAACAAACTATGTATCGCTTACTTAGTCTTATATATACTCCTACCCCCACTATTTTTGCAAAACAAAGGAATAGGAAGGGGGTTAGTATCTATTCTTCTCTATCTAGGTTATATTTCATTGCTGTCACATCTACTATAATTTTCTGCTCTTCAATTTTATTGCGAATAAATATTGTCCAAGGAAATAGTTCATTAATATTGTTAATTGTTACTTTTATACTATACAAAATTTCAAAATGTTCTACTAATGAAACAAAAACAATAACTCCTAGCTCATTGTTTCCCATAATTTTTTCTTCAATTTTTATCCGTAAGTTTGTTATTAAACTCCATATATTAATATCATTGGCTATAAAACCATCAAGTCTGGTAAGCATCTTGATGCTACAAGGTGTGGGTACAGACTAGAAACTTGGAGGTTCATAGCCTGCCTTTTCATCAATTTTAAAAATGGGGAGGGGGAAGGAATAAGGATTGGGAAGGGATAGGGTATAGGGTGGGGGGAAAAGTAATTTTGTTATTACACTACTTGTGCAAGAAAATAGCCACCAGTGTCCACACCTTGTTCATAGCACTCCATCATAGATTGTGCCCACTGCAACATGCGGTCTCTGTCATTTGGTGTGACAAGGAAAGAATGACTATCACCATACAATATAAAAGAGTCAATTCGTATATAACATCCTAAATTTAACCATTTATTAGCTTCAACCAAAAAGTTTTCTATTGTATCAAATGGAAATTGTGGATCAATTGCTATAACTTTACGTTCTTCACTAAGTTCAACACTATAATCATCATCTTCTTCACTCTCACTCTCACTATCATTATTTAAAATGTCTTCAGGTTGTACAAAAACATCGGAAATTTCGGAAGAATTAAAATGGTAATTCAAATTAGGAGGCATTTTTTCAAATAAATAATATTTTAAAAGGTGGAGAAAAAAATACAAGAGATGTACTTCACGGCACAAAGTGCGAGTACAGACTAGAAACCTGAAGGTTCATAGCCCCACTTTTATAAATTTTAAATATAGGGAGGGGGAAGGAATAAGGATTGGGAAAGGATAGGGTGGAGGTTGGGGAAGGGTAATGTGGTTATTAAACCACTCTTGCAACAAAGTACCCAACACCAATGTTCAGTTCGTATGATCTCATCACATCGTCCTGCCAAGTAAGAATTTGTTCTCGATCATTTGGAGTTAGAAGGAAGAAGTTACTGTTATTGTAGACAATAGGTGAACCAATTATAATGTTGAATCCTAAATTTAGCCATCTATGTGCTTCAAAAATAAATCTTTCAACTACATCAAAAGGAAATTGTGTTTCTATAAAATATACTTTGAATTGTTCATTAATTTCAATTTCATCTTCACTGTCATCTTCACTTTCATCTTCACTGCTATTATCCATGTCTTCTATTACATCTTCTTCATGTTCTTCGAAAGCATTTTCTTCATGATGTTGGAAACCATCTTCAGGTGGTTGAAAAACATCTGCATTTTCTGAAGGATTAAAATTTTCATTAAAGTAAGGAAGCATTTTAAAAATAAAGATATTAAGACTGGCAGAAACAAAGTAACAAGAGCGGCGAAGCAACAAGAGTGGTGGAAGAAACCAGAATGAAACACTAGCCATAGCCGGCGCGTCTTTTATAACGGTATGCAAATGAGAGGGGTTAGCAGCCGGCCATGACCGGTCATTGGCCCAGGAGGTGGGGGAAGGAGTGGGGGAAGGAGTAGGGGAAGGAGGGGGGGGGGCTCCATTTTTTCGGAGGGGGGGGGGGGCTCCATTTTTTCGGGGGGGGGGCTCCATTTTTCGGAGGGGGGGGGGGCTCCATTTTTTCGGGGGGGGGGGTCATTGACCTTTCAGATCCGGTCATTGACCCTAAGGAGTGGGGACGGACACAGAACCCTCCTTTGCCTACTACTACATAGATCAAACTAGCCATGTAGCAGAACTTATTTCTGCTAAGTCGCATGTAAGCTAAATAGCTTACATCCCTAAATTCAAGTCTTAGGTGGCCCTGAAAAGGGCCGTTTCGCTGGGTTTGGTGAACTGCTATGGAGCTTAAGGCAGTTCAATGTTGTTTTCCAAATTAATTTCAGCAGGATCGGCTTGTGTAAACTTGTACAAATTAATTGCACAAATATCACATTTTTCTTCTTCTGGGATGATAAACTTGTATGACAAGTAACATTTGTATTCATAAATTCCACCATCTATTGTAAAATCCAATAATCCATTTCCTATTGCAGCCGAACCACATTCTGGACACATATTTGTTCCATCCATAAATTTATACTGAAGATAATGAAAAACTCCAAAATTTTCCCTATAAAAAGAATACACTTCTTGACATAGTGTTAGTGGAAGGTTTCCATCTTCAAATGCAAGTTCCGCCAACACTATATTTGAAACTATCTGTCGCAAACATAATTCTAATAGAGTAGGCATGTTGCAGCAATGGTCTCACGGATTGGAATGAAGACTCTGGAGTAGCTAGTATAACGGTTAGATGTAGGTAGACAACCGGTCATGACCGGCCATTCACCCAGAGGAGTGGTAGGGGAAAGAATGGTGGGGGAAGGAGTGGTGGGGGAAAGGGGGGGGGGGCTCTATTTTTTCCGGGGGGGGGGCTCCATTTTTTCGGGGGGGGGGCTCCATTTTTTCGGGGGGGGGGGGGGTCATTGACCTTTCAGGTCCGGTCATTGACCCGAAGGAATGCAGACAGACACAGAACCATCCTTTACTCACTACTCACATGAAAGTAGGTCACGAGACTTAGAGTGTTAAAAAATAATGGGGGAGAAACACAACGCTATAACGCGTTGTGTTTCTCCCCCAGTATTTTTTAAGCAATAATTTGGAAAAAGCTATGTGAATTTACTTGCTACGCCCCCACCTTGTAATACCATCCAGTTTGTGTCTGAGGAGATAGTCTTTAGAGTCTAACTCATAAACTGATTTCTCTTTGCGCAAGGATTCAATCACTTTAATATTATATCTTAAGCCGTTACAAGTTGCCAAAATGTGTTCGTTGTCAATAACACGTTCAAAAAAATAGACACAACCTCTCTTAAGCCTATTTCCTTTCACACCAATAATTTTGGATTGGTATTCAACAGTGGGGGTTTCTGTCACTTGTGGTTCAGAAATGTGTTTTACGACATGTACACGGCAAAAACTTTCGTTTTTTACACATTTCCTCCCACAAGGTGATCCTTTCTTAATTCCCCTAGTAAGCATTTCAGGGCAAGTAGTGGGACGGCTAAATGCCCTACGACGCTCTTCTTGTAATAATTGAAATTGCTCTGAAGGAGCGGGTTTAGGAGTAGGTTTAGGAGTAGGTTTAGGAGCTGGTTTAGGAGCTGATTTAGGAGATGGTTTAGTAGCAGATTGAGAGGAATCAGTTTTATGATAGGTATGATCTTTAGGTGTACTAAGTGGTGGGGTAGGAGGCAATGGTGATAGTGGGATAATAGGTGTGCTAAGACGATGAACAATGGTTTCAACGGAAGGGGTATTAGGATAGTGATGAACTGGCTTCTGCGGTGGCGGCATAGTAGTTGATGGTGGTGGCGGCATAGTAGTTGATGGTGGTACGGAGTCCTTTGAAGGCGAAGGCGAAGGCGGTGAAAAAATACTACGAAGTCTAGAAGTGTTAGTTGGCGGAAGAATAGCTCTAGAAGTTGAAGGTTCAGATGCAAGTCGGTTCTTGTAGCAATCAGGAAGGTTTTTGAGGCGAAGAGTTTTCTTAGGTGCAGGAACAGCTGTAGTAGAAATAGAAGTCGAAGTAGAAGTAGTAGTCGGTACAGAAGACATGGTTATAACTCTAAGTTCGCAGCGTAACGTCTGGAATCAGAATGAAACACTGGCCGCGGCTGGCTCGGCTTTTATAACGGTATGCAAATGAGAGGGGTTAGCAGCCGGTCATGACCGGTCATTGGCCCGGGAGGTGGGGGAAGGAGGTGGGGGAAGGAGTGGGGGAAGGGGAAGGGGGGGGGGCCTCCATTTTTTCGGGGGGGGGGGGGGTCATTGACCTTTCCGAAAGTGGGTCAAGGTCATTCAAGATTTATAATGATCCAATGTGATGGAAACAGTAATACTGTTCCCACCACCCTGTTTGCCTAGCGGTTCCCACTCCCAACCCACTAGTTACGTTCTGCAAGGGAGGTCCCTGGGCCGTCCGCATCAAAGCGTAACTTCCCGTCCGCATCAAAGCGTAACCATTAATTTCAGGGAAACTGGAACAGTTAATGCAGAAACGCAACTCTAACCCCACCCAAACTAATCCCACCCATCATATTCCTAAACAAAATGCAAAAAAAAGTCCGACTTGCGGATGTCCCACCCATTTTAAATGAAGTTCAACTGAACTTCTGAATTTACAGTTAATCTACCCCCTAACATCTAGCTGTAAGGCAAAACAAATGCACAAAACAAACATAAATTATTAGTACCAACACATCATTATTAAAAACCAAATAATTCAACACAACCAAATACCATCATTATTCTTAAAATTAATACACCTTAATGCTAAATACCATCATTATTCTTAAAAATTAATACACCTTAATGCTAAACCCAACTTATAACTAACATCGCAATGCGCAAATTATTTCTTAAATTAAATACACCTTACAACTAAACACACACACACACACATACCATATTGCATTAAAAAACGCAACATAGTAGAAGAAGTTCAAATATATATAGGCCTACTATATATTTGAAACTTCTTGCTGAGTCGCCAACAACCTTTCGCTATGAAAGTTTGTTGGCAACTGAAGCAAAGGTATAGCTCCTATCGCTCCTCGGGTTTTCAAGGAGTGGGGGAAGTTGTTTCACTCCAGTACAGTGTTCAATCCAGTCCAGTTCACAGCAGTATAAAAGAAAGGTAAAGAAGTGGGGAGCGGCGCATGCGCAACAACACAAAACCAAGGTTTGAGGTTAGAATTATCCATGTGCAGTAGCGCTAAAGTGAGTAATACAAGACTAGGCGCATGCGCATAGCATAGACTCATTCCGATCCAGAGAAATTGTTGCATGCGCAGCAGGTTTGAGGTTAGAATTATCCATGGCAGCTGCCATATTTAGTCTAGTTTCACCACATAAAGTCAACAACCGGTGGTGACC
>CM061537.1:2325830-2425732 GCA_030545055.2 Neoaliturus tenellus
ACAACAGTTAATAAAACAGTAACAAAACCAAAGATGAACTGTTATTTGTTTCCTTTTTGGTTTGGTATGTGAATATGTAATTCATCAGCTAGGATCCCTATATTTATCTTTACGTAAGTCACTTAACTAATAATGAACTATAGTTAGTAAATTGTCAAACATTGTTAACCAGAGCTCTCTCATGCGGTTACTTGTGGAGATCTGCAGACACTGCACTACCTTAACGTCATTAGTCACACAGACAGGCCACACTGTGACCACTCATGTATATCTGTGCATCTACCCCGGTGGCTACTAATCAGACCAAGCAAGCTGGAGTGTAAAGCTGATCCTTTGTGGGAATATGAAGACACAGCATTACTTTAACGTCATTAGTCACACAGACAGGCCACACTGTTACCACTCATGTATCTCTGTGCATCTACCCCAGTGGCTACTAATCGGACCAAGCAAGCTGGGGAGTGTAAAGCTGGATCCTTACCACAAAACCTCCACATCAGGTTACTTGTGGAGATCTGAAGACACTGCACTACCTTAACGTCATTAGTCACACAGACAGGTCACAATGTGATCACTCATGTATCTCTGTGCATCTACACTAGTGGCTAGTAATCGGACCAAGCAAGCTGGAATGTAAAGCTGTATCCTTACAATAGAGCCTCCACATCCAGTTACTTGTGGGGATCTGAAGAGACTGCACTACCTTAACGTCATTAGTTGCATAGACAGGTCACACTGTGATCACTCATGAATCTTTGTGTATCTACACTAGTGGCTAGTAATCGGACCAATTAAGCTGGAGTGTAAAGCTGTATCCTTACAATAGAGCCTCCACATCCAGTTACTTGTGGAGATCTGAGGGGACTGCACTACCTTAACGACATTAGTCACACAGACAGGTCACACTGTGATCACTCATGTATCTCTGTGCATCTACCCCAGTCGCTAGTTATCGGACCAATTAAGCTGGAGTGTAAAGCTGTATCCTTACAATAGAGCCTCCACATCCAGTTACTTGTGGGGATCTGAAGAGACTGCACTACCTTAACGTCATTAGTCGCATAGACAGGTCACACTGTGATCACTCATGAATCTCTGTGCATCTACACTAGTGGCTAGTAATCGGACCAATTAAGCTGGAGTGTAAAGCTGTATCCTTACAATAGAGCCTCCACATCCAGTTACTTGTGGAGATCTGAGGGGACTGCACTACCTTAACGACATTAGTCACACAGACAGGTCACACTGTGATCACTCATGTATCTCTGTGCATCTACCCCAGTCGCTAGTTATCGGACTAATTAAGCTGGAGTGTAAAGCTGTATCCTTACAATAGAGCCTCCACATCCAGTTACTTGTGGGGATCTGAAGAGACTGCACTACCTTAACGTCATTAGTCGCATAGACAGGTCACACTGTGATCACTCATGAATCTCTGTGCATCTACACTAGTGGCTAGTAATCGGACCAATTAAGCTGGAGTGTAAAGCTGTATCCTTACAATAGAGCCTCCACATCCAGTTACTTGTGGAGATCTGAGGGGACTGCACTACCTTAACGACATTAGTCACACAGACAGGTCACACTGTGATCACTCATGTATCTCTGTGCATCTACCCCAGTCGCTAGTTATCGGACTAATTAAGCTGGAGTGTAAAGCTGTATCCTTACAATAGAGCCTCCACATCCAGTTACTTGTGGGGATCTGAAGAGACTGCACTACCTTAACGTCATTAGTCGCATAGACAGGTCACACTGTGATCACTCATGAATCTCTGTGCATCTACACTAGTGGCTAGTAATCGGACCAATTAAGCTGGAGTGTAAAGCTGTATCCTTACAATAGAGCCTCCACATCCAGTTACTTGTGGAGATCTGAGGGGACTGCACTACCTTAACGACATTAGTCACACAGACAGGTCACACTGTGATCACTCATGTATCTCTGTGCATCTACCCCAGTCGCTAGTTATCGGACTAATTAAGCTGGAGTGTAAAGCTGTATCCTTACAATAGAGCCTCCACATCCAGTTACTTGTGGGGATCTGAAGAGACTGCACTACCTTAACGTCATTAGTCGCATAGACAGGTCACACTGTGATCACTCATGAATCTCTGTGCATCTACACTAGTGGCTAGTAATCGGACCAATTAAGCTGGAGTGTAAAGCTGTATCCTTACAATAGAGCCTCCACATCCAGTTACTTGTGGAGATCTGAGGGGACTGCACTACCTTAACGACATTAGTCACACAGACAGGTCACACTGTGATCACTCATGTATCTCTGTGCATCTACCCCAGTCGCTAGTTATCGGACTAATTAAGCTGGAGTGTAAAGCTGTATCCTTACAATAGAGCCTCCACATCCAGTTACTTGTGGGGATCTGAAGAGACTGCACTACCTTAACGTCATTAGTCGCATAGACAGGTCACACTGTGATCACTCATGAATCTCTGTGCATCTACACTAGTGGCTAGTAATCGGACCAATTAAGCTGGAGTGTAAAGCTGTATCCTTACAATAGAGCCTCCACATCCAGTTACTTGTGGAGATCTGAGGGGACTGCACTACCTTAACGACATTAGTCACACAGACAGGTCACACTGTGATCACTCATGTATCTCTGTGCATCTACCCCAGTCGCTAGTTATCGGACTAATTAAGCTGGAGTGTAAAGCTGTATCCTTACAATAGAGCCTCCACATCCAGTTACTTGTGGAGATCTGAGGGGACTGCACTACCTTAACGTCATTAGTCGCATAGACAGGTCACACTGTGATCACTCATGAATCTCTGTGCATCTACACTAGTGGCTAGTAATCGGACCAATTAAGCTGGAGTGTAAAGCTGTATCCTTACAATAGAGCCTCCACATCCAGTTACTTGTGGAGATCTGAGGGGACTGCACTACCTTAACGTCATTAGTCGCATAGACAGGTCACACTGTGATCACTCATGAATCTCTGTGCATCTACACTAGTGGCTAGTAATCGGACCAATTAAGCTGGAGTGTAAAGCTGTATCCTTACAATAGAGCCTCCACATCCAGTTACTTGTGGAGATCTGAGGGGACTGCACTACCTTAACGTCATTAGTCGCATAGACAGGTCACACTGTGATCACTCATGAATCTCTGTGCATCTACACTAGTGGCTAGTAATCGGACCAATTAAGCTGGAGTGTAAAGCTGTATCCTTACAATAGAGCCTCCACATCCAGTTAATTGTGGAGATCTGAGGGGACTGCACTACCTTAACGTCATTAGTCGCATAGACAGGTCACACTGTGATCACTCATGAATCTCTGTGCATCTACACTAGTGGCTAGTAATCGGACCAATTAAGCTGGAGTGTAAAGCTGTATCCTTACAATAGAGCCTCCACATCCAGTTACTTGTGGGGATCTGAAGACAATGCACTACCTTAACGTCATTAGTCACACAGACAGGCGACACTGTAATCATTCATGTATCTCTGTTCATCTACCCCAGTGGCTAGAAATCGGACCAGACTAGCTTAGTGTTATGCCAGTTCCTTACCACAGAGCCATCCTGTTACTTATTTTGTTTATTTTATTTTTATTCATTTAGAAAAATATAAGATGGTGGGCATTTTCTTGGAACTATTTAGTGTTCATTTAATCAAATATTTTTTAAAACATTAAATATTTTTTGAAGGCATAGAATTATAATTACTTTCCAGTAAAATTTATTCGGTCCATAGCGTTGTAACAAACCGCAAAGACAACATATGTAATTGCATTTTACGCCTACGGCATTCGGATTCTTTTGTAAAACAACATTCCTTTTAACAAATATATTATATTCACGGTAAAAATACTTTATTTTAGAATATTGTATGTCAATAGATAAATTGAAAAATATAGGATTATTTAAACACATAACCATGAATAGGATAAATAATTCCAAAATGTGAATTGTTAATTTTAATTAAGGACTATTTTGGACTATGAGAAAAATCATCCTTTTGTTATAAAAAAGCTTCCATAAAAATCTAATCGTGACATATGATGTTGTCACATATAACCATAAAAAAGATTAAACAAGAATTAATGTTGTGTTTGAACATTTATTTCGAAATGAAATGTGTAATAAATTTCGTTCTGAATCATAAAAAAATTCGTTTTTATACATATTTAGTGGTGTACAATCTCAAATTAATAAAACTGAATGATACATTAATCGATTAATAACAGAAAAAAACGTCTAAACTTCTCTGTTTTCCCATTGAATCTACATTTAATTTCTAACGCTGATTTGGGAGTCAGGAGGAGTCTTGTATAGAAATTATTAGAATAGCATATGGGTAATTGTTACTGCCCAGAGTATATACAAAAATTATCAATAAACTTAGTTGTATTTAGGTGTTTGGTAACTTTAAATGTTAAATAGTGGGTATATGATGTTTAATAGTTTTTAGGACGATGCGCTTTTATGTTATTCTATCGGTTGGATGGATTGACATCTGTGAAATATTCCCCAGGGACAGGCCCAGGTTGCGTGCAGAATATAAAACAGTTGATTCGATTTCCCACTTCAAATAGAATACGGAATAAACATTTGGTGAAAAAGTGTAAATTTTGAGTTTAAAATTGGCCAAAAAATTATGTTTTTTAATTCTGTACTCTCATCAAATATTGTTTGGTAAAATATACCAGATGGAAACAAACATTCAAAATAATTTTAGAGTTAAAAAAAACTTTTTATCATGACGCATATTGTGAACAATTAATTTATTTTAAAATGCAGTTTGTACAACTGCAAGTATCGTTATTCAGTTGTTACACCTCTCAAAATAAAACCGTTTAATCTATTTTAGACCTTAGTATTATTCCGAATGATATGATACACTAAATTACAGTAAATATGAAATTATATTATGAACTACAGTTAATTGAATTTTATTGTTTGATATAATAAGTAAAAAAAATAAACAATCGTAAAATCAAAATTGAAAATGTTTTAGTGAACATATTTAGACTTAATTAAGACGCTGTATGTGTCGTTGCTTTGTTTGACTGGATCTATCAATTATACAGTGTAAGCACACTAACGTATGCTTTAATAGAACGTCAGTAGTGTGAAATTGTTGGTGCTGGCCCAGTTCAAGGTCACCTGAGGGATGACGTCATCGAGGTCAATGACCTCACCGATGACGTCATCGATGACGTCATCGATTGCGTCATCGATGACGTCATCACTAATGACGTCATTTCTATGACGTCACACCCATGACGTCACAGAAATGACGTGCTGATGACGTCATCACCCCTTACGTCATCAAAATGACGTCACCGACGCCACTGAGGTCAAGGTCATGCCGAAACTTAAAATTTTTTGGCACTTTTGCCGTTTCTCGCACTACGCTCCGAGTTTCAGTCAGAGTCCCCGTGACCTTGACCACTTGGAGCGAATATTCGACGAGAAACGGCAAAAGTGCCAAGTTAAACTCGAGTTTCTGACATGACTCTGCCTAAACGGCCAATCGGTTATCCCTCAGGTGACCTTGAACCAGCACAACACCAACAATTTGATATTACTGTGACCTAGAAAACCTAACAAAGGAGCGCCGACACCGATGCGCACCCCACGACAGTCACCGAGCGACTGACCTCCAGGCTCCGCGTACTCTAGGTATATCGGCTTGAGAGACTAAGACTCCAAACTGTCAGGAATGGGAGTAACTAACTGAATTTTGCAAGGAAAAGTCATCTCATCCAACATTCTAAACAAATCTTCATCAGTAAAACTTACATTAGTCTGTTTGGTATAAAACTTAGGGTGTCCGCGCAACAGTTTGCGCCACTTAGCTAAAGTCGAAACCCTTTTGACTTTGAGTGGTGGACAGTGAGCAACTAATAAAGTCTTAACACGGTTAAGTTTCTTACCTAAAGCGTCCCGCGACATGGCTTCCCTCACAAAAGTCCGCACAATACTGAGAGACTGCTTGTAGCGCATGAGTCAAGGGAAAAGAGGTGGGGGAAACAGCAGGAGTGGGGGAAGGTCACAGTGGTGGTGGAAGGTGAGGTTGTACGCTGGAGTATCGCATCACTTCACCAAACAAGTAACAATATTAAAAGTCAATAGTATAGACATAACTTGTAACATTATACAAGGTGCTTACAGGGATGGGGCTAACACCCACATCATACATACTTTTTACCCAAGTGTACCACCTGGATTTAAAATTGTTGAAAAGCCACAAAACCTGGTATATTTACCGTTGAACACCACTTTCATTTCAGACATCGTGTTGAGCGTATTGGATCAAGACGGTAACTTGGTAGACTTCAGAGAAGAGCCTATTACGATTAGATTACATTTAAAATCAACACTTTAATACAAAACCATGGGTTTAACATTTAAAAGCGAACAACCTACGGGAAACCGCATTAGTAGCTCTTCAGCTGTGGAGGAGTTAACACGCGAGAACATCCGTTTCTTAGAGAGAATTGGATTAAAATTAACCGATTATGGATATACTGGATATAGCGCAGGGTCCAACATTCGACGAAACCCTATGGGAAAAAGAATATCACACCCACAACCCTTACACTTCATCGAAATTAAACAATAACGATGAAATTCGTATTCCCATACAAAATCAAGACATTTACACATTACCATGTGAAAGTTACTTGTACATTGAAGGACAAGTTACTAAAAAGGACGGTACTACTGTTGGTACAACAGTTCCATTTATAAATAATCCTATGGCTTTCTTAGTTGATGAAATTAGATATGAAATATCAGGTGTAACAGTTGATTCCACTAAAAAAGTAGGTATTACGACAACTTTAAAAGGATTAACATCTATAACACCCAATGAAACCAATTTACTTAAACCTGCCGGATGGGTATTACCTACGATTGACACGATCACTCCAAATCCAAATGGATATTTTGATTTTCATATTCCATTACGTTTGTTGCTTGGTTTTGCTGAAGATTATAGGAAAATAATATTAAACGTTAAACAAGAATTAGTTTTGTTGAGATCTTCTAACGATAAAGACATTATTAAAGCTGCAGATGCTACTACAGATGCGACTTTAGAATGGAAATTAAAATTAGACAAAATTGTATGGAGAGTTCCACATGTAAAATTGGCTGACGAGCATAGAATGCTACTTTTAAGAAAATTAAAAGCCGATCGTGATATTGTTATTCCATTTAGAAGTTGGGAATTTCATGAGCATCCCAGTTTACCTACTACGGATCGACACACTTGGACTGTTAAAACATCGAATTATGTAGAACGAGCCAGGTATATTATATTTGGTTTACAAACAGGTAGAAGAGACGCCATTACTAAACATGCAGGACAATTTGATCATTGTGACTTGAAAAATATTAAAGTTTATTTAAATTCACAATTCTTTCCATACGACAATTTAAATGTGTCATTCACTAAGAAGAAATACAGTATATTGTACGATATGTACGCGAGATTCCAAAGTTCATATTACGGTAAAACAAATACACCTTTATTATCACCTGACAAATATTTCGATGCCTACCCAATAGTTGTAATCGATTGTTCTAAACAAAATGAATCAGTAAAGTCATCAAGTGTGGATATAAAAATAGAAATGGAATTCAACGATGCTATACCGGCTAATACAACTGCATACTGTTTAATTCTACATGATAAAATCGTAACATACACACCTTTAACTGGAATTGTTAAAAATGTATTGTAAGAACCGGTTTTGTTTCATTCCGCGAGTATAAAAGCAGAGCGTACAGACCGCTCCTCATCAGTTTGTTGCCTACTGTTGTATGGGTAGCATCGTATTCAATATGGCTTCTCCTAGTGGTACACCTGAAAATATGGTAGATATTGAGAAGGAGATATCTGAGTTTTTAGATCCTCAAGGTCACCAGGAAGGAGGTGAACAAAACGTTTGCGGACAACTTCACGCCAGTAATAATGTTGAAGAAAAAGGTAAAAGAAGAAAGACTATACAAAAGAGAAAAAGGGATATTGAAGATAATATTTCTCCAAACATATTGAGTGAGGTATTTTTGCGAATATTTTACCCAATCTCTTCCAGTTTGGATAAAAGTGTTTTAATCGGTGTTATGAAATCTACAGATTATTCCCCTACTGTAATTTTAACTCATGGACCCAAAATGATTTTGTTTACGGACAGTGCTTGGGAATCGTTTATGAAACATTTGCATCTGCTAGAATGCTATTTAAGTAGTAACATGTTTGGAAGAAAGACAAGGGTAGGACTTTTGGATTCAAATGTGGAAATTGATATTATTAAACAACGTGGTGATCATCAGCTACGGTTTAGAGACACAACAAGACATGATAACAAAATTCAACTTAATCGAGAGGAGTTTTTCATTTTAACTTGTGCTACTGAACCTATAACAAGATACTTGAGACAACTGGTGTTTTCAAGTTCGATTATTAAAGATTATCTGGAAGACACTTTGGACAATCAACCGGACGCACCTATATTATACGGACCTGTAGATACTTCTATATTTAATAGAGTTCCTCATGAAGTACAGATGTGGAGACAATTGGAAAAGTACGCTCAACTACATAAGAAATCAGTAAAACAGGAAGAAGAGGAAGATGGAGGAGAAGAATCAAGTGTTAGTGATGAAAATGAAAACAAGGAAAATATAAAGATGGAAACTTAAATAACAATGGTTAGTTTTTAAAACAATAACCAAAATTTTGTGGGGTTAGGCCTATTGGGGACGGTGCCCACGTTAAATATACACCAACGCGCCAACAACTGTACGGCCGGGTATAAAAGTAGTACCTACCGTGGTGTGGAAATCAGTTGACCTCCTGACTTCGTAATGAGCAGACGTGTGACCTTCAAAATGGACAAGGGAGAAGAACAACAAGTAAAGTCCAAGCCTGGTATTATTGAGTTTCAAGCGTTTCGTGGTAATGATGATAGATTCATTATAAAAGAACTTGTGTTTTTGGACATGAATACAAGTGTTCCTTATTCGTTTTTATTTAAACCACCATGTTCTTATTCGTCTTTAACTAGTAAAGCCGCTACTACCAACAGATGGATTTCAAAACACTTCCATCATATCGATTGGTATGATGGTTTTACAAGTTACACGGACTTGTATCACATTATGCATCACTTTTCAGACAAGTTTACCAATATTTACACAAAGGGGCTGGAAAAGAAAAGATGGATCGAAGGATTTACTCATGTTCCGGTTAATGATGTGGAATTGGATAAGAATTATCAATACATGCTGGAAACCATATGTATTTGTACAAAAAGCCCAGAACATGATAAAGATAGACATTGCGCTTTGAAAAATGCCTATAAACTCGCCTCTTACCTTCAAAATGGGGAAGTGGGGAGTGGTGGGGGTAACGGAGAGTATATAAGTGGGGAGCAGACAGGGACCTGGCATGAGTATTACTCGAGATTCCGAGACGACAACATCTCCGAGCAAGAAGACGATCTGTAACCTGACCATGGCATCTCACCAGTTCCTTCAGACTTTGGTCGAGCAGTTCAATGCTCACTCCAAGTCAACAATATTACCTGTAAAGAAGTGCTCGGAATTAAAAGACGAGAAGCACTACATAATCCATGCTATGAAGAAGATGGAGACTACAGTTGGGGAGGCCATCTGCTGCAGTCTCAGCGAGGCGCCGTTTACTCCGGGGGATGAACCAAAGTTCCAGGTGTACCTGCCCAAGAGATTCGTCCATCTTCTACAAAACGAGGATCTTCGCTCTATTCAACCCGGGTGTCTATACCTGGTGTCGCACGGCTGCACGGGTAGCAATTCTACAGAGTTGACCATCCACATCGCTGACAAGCAGCAGTGTTAGATTTAAGTTTTAATGTTGTAAATATGTTGTTGTTGTAATGTTTTATAAATAAACGAATCATAAAAGACAAAAAAATTAAAAAAACAAAAAATGCAACATATCAATATGTGACAAACTTCACGTATTGATATGTTGCATTTTTTTTAAACTTCGCGGGTGACCTTGACCTTTGACCTTTGCATTTCACAACTACCCCCACTACCGTAATTACCCCCACTACCGCACTAGGATTCAAACCTGCTTGGATGCGAAAAACGGTCATTCTGTTGCCAACTAGCAAACGATGAGCACCTTGTACGAGCTTTGCTTACAACGAGTTATAACTGACGCATCTTTATTCCAGACGGCTTTACGAGATAATATCCCTATAACAGTAAAGCAGGATATCGAGGAGTACAAGAAAGATAATAGAGGGTATTCGGGATACTCCTGGTATAGGTTCCAAGACGGGGAAAAGTTTTGTAGGCCTTGTGGCAATGCTGCCGTCAGAGACCTTCGACGGTTCGTACAGGAAGGTGGTAGAAAACAGTTTGGATTTCTAGCACCAATGTTTAGATTTGAAAACTACAAGGACACCTGTGCTATTTGTTCCATCCCTTTGTATCAATGGAAAAAGTTTAGAAGTGTTTAATTGCATCTTCCATACCCCCACCACCATCACCCCCACCACTTTTCCATGTACCTCCAAACGCTGTGCCTCGGCTTCATTTCTACTCCAGCAGCCAACCTAGCAACATCAGGATGTCTCTCAACGTCAGTTGCGCAAGTTACGAGGAGGTGAGCATCAAGACTCAGCAGGAGCTAAACGACTTATACAAGGAGTTGCAGCTGATGGTGGCACGAGGCTACCGTATAAATGTGCAAGTTTACGCTTGCAATATACGGAACACCCGGCAGTCAAAGGAAGAGCCTGGACACTCCTCGACGGCTTCCTCACCAGCGTCCATGAAGACCGAGCCAGACAACTTGGACTACTTCAGCTGACTAGCAGTTGTATTTCTTGTCCTAACCATTGTAGAATATGTATATTTTTTCATTATATTAAAGAAGTAAAAGAGCAAAAACACCTATCTTGTTACTGACATATAAGCTCAGTAACAAGATAGGTTTTTTTAAAACACAATTTGGATGACCTTGAAACTTCCCCCTCCACTGCTTTGTTACCCCCACCACTTGACTATTGGTGTACATGGCACATCGCAATTGGAAACCTCATTCCATCTTCAACAGCCACACCGACAACATCAACAATGGCAAACCTACCAACAGATGAAAAATGTCCTCACGCATGTTGTGACTTCGTCCACGAGTTGGAGAAGAGGATGCAGGAGAGGGCGATAAGAAGAAAACAGATCCACTCAGAAAATATCATGATAGTTAACGGCTATCTTTTATTGTTCGGCCTTATTATGGTTGTACTTTTCATACTGTATGGCATAGTCACATGTGTCGGCAAGGTTGCAGAAGAAAACGCTCGCCACCATCAATTGGAAAGTTTCAATGTTACTTTGTAAGTTTTCCTTTTTTTTAAAACTCCATTTGGATGACCTTGAAAATTCCCCCACTACTCCACCACACCCCCCACCACTTCACTATGTTCCTGCATGAGCATCACATCAACCGTCATTCCTTGTCCGACAAGCAACCATGGCAGACAACAACACCATCAGCCAAGCTGACTCCACTACTGATGTCGGTACAAGTACGGGTTGGACACTGTCGATCGATAGTGTACACTATTTGGAGTCAATTTGCGAACGTATGAAGGAAATACTGCGGGACAACCCTGGGATCATAATACAAATGAATTTAAATTATGATTGGTCCCAAGTTAGAATGCAAGGGGACGACAACAACGGTCAACAATCTCCACAATATTCACCCATGTCCCCGATCTATCCTTACGGCGAGTCTGACGTCGATGAAGATGAGGCTGATGAAGATGCAGGGGACAACGAGGCTGAAGAGGAGTAAGCTTCATTCCTTTTTTTTAAAAACCTAAATTGGATGACCTTGAGAATTCCCCCTCCACTATTTCCTTTTTTTAAAACCCAAATTAAATGACCTTGAAAATACCCCCTCCACGTACTTTTGGTTTACCCCCTCTACTTTTCAATACTGTTACCACAGTCTGTAGCTCACATCATTCCTTGCTTAGCTATCATGGCGGACAGCACTCTTTCTCGAGTTGACTCCACTACGGATGAAGAATGGCCATTTTCCTGGAATGTTCATCTGCAAGACTCGGCAGAAGTGGATATGTTGCATGAGAAATTGGTGTATGTATTAAACGAAAACCCCAACATTGAATGTAGAATGACTATGGATTTCGATGCGACAGGGGTCCACACTCAACCTTCCACTTCAAGCCAGCCTGAGCCTCAGCTTCAGCAAAAGAACTTTACACATCTTTACACTCCAATACGGCCGGAGGATGTGGTTATCAGCGAGGCGGACTCTACTACAAGTTATATTGAGCCAACGAATTGGAAGCTTGTTGTTGACACCTTACACAAGGTCGACTTAGTATGTGACAAATTAAAGGAATTGATGATGCAAGATCCTGGTCTTCGTTTTAAAATTGATTTGTTTTTCATCTGGGGAGCACCTGCACGGGGCTCTTCGTCTGACAGCTCTCCAAGTACAACGGACGAGGAGGAGGAGGACGACTAGTTATCTTTTTTAAAACTCCGTTTGGATGGCCTTGACCTTTCCCCCTCCACTGAGTTTATTTAAGGTGAACTCTCAATGACTGCGGCATCATTTCATCGCGCACCTTCACCACAGCAGCATGGAGAGTCGACTCAACTACTGTTGCGAACAGAAATGTTTTTCATGGCCAAATGACATTGATGTTGCGGATGGCCTGGCGTGTAGAAAATGTGAAGCTTTTGGTCAATGCATGTGTAAGTGCAAGTCTTGGAAGAAGCCGAAACCAGAGTTGAAGACATTCCATGTGTACCAGATGAGAGGGCATAAGTACACTTGTTGCCCTGAACGTTGCATTGAATTCACACTAAAGCAGCTAACTGGCTGCAAATTGTGCAACAATCATTTTGCAGGTTTTTGCAAACATTATTTAGGAGCCTGTCAGTACAGATCAACTTGGCATACAGAAGCACTCACTATCAATGAAATCACTATAGATACACAAGAGTAGTCTTTCTACTCTTTTCTTTTTTAAAACTCCATTTGGATGACCTTGACCTTTCCCCCTCCACTCACCTTAGTTTATATAAACCCCATTCCCACTGACCACAGCATCACTTCATCGTGCACCCTCGTCAGAGCAACATCGACTATGGAAAGTAAGCGCATCTCATGTTGCGAGCATAGGTGTTTGGAGATACAAGGCGTCACATATTGTGCAAAGAAGCGTTGGGAGGAAGAGACGGGGACAACCTATTGCTGTGAGGATAAGTGTTTCCTCTTGCCAAAGTGGCAAGTGGATGGGCTGGCCTGCCGGCAATGTGAATGCTTCGGATGTTGCAGGTGTAGATGTAAGAACCAACAGCTGCCACCACCAGTACTACAAACTTTCAAAATCTACAAATCCAAATACTTTTATACTTGTTGTCCGCAGCGGTGTATTAAATTTCACTTCTCCAATCTTACCAATTGTCGGAAGTGCTACGGACAACCTGATGGGTGGTGCACCTGTTTTCTGGACTCCTGCCGCTACAGATCGGATTGGCTTACAGATCCGTTGGAAATTGATGAAGTCGCCCAGGAAGCACAAGAGTAGTCTTTCTACTCTTCAACTTTTTTAAAACTCCATTTGGATGACCTTGAGATTTCCCCCTCCACTTCCCCATATACCTAGAGTACACGGAGCCTGACAGTCAGTCACTCGGTGGCTGTCGTGGGGTGTGCATCGGTGTCGGTACTCCGTTGTTAGGTTTTCAAGGTCACAGTAATATGAAATTGTTGGTGTTGTGCTGGTTCAAGGTCACCTGAGGGATAACCAATTGCCCATTTAGGCTGAGTCATGTCAGAAACTCGAGTTTAACTTGGCACTTTTGCCGTTTCTCGTCGAAAATTCGCTCCAAGTGGTCAAGGTCACGGGGACTCTGACTGAAACTCGGAGCGTAGTGCGAGAAACGGCAAAAGTGCCAAAAAATTTTAAGTTTCGGCATGACCTTGACCTCAGTGGCGTCGGTGACGTCATTTTGATGACGTAAGGGGTAATGACGTCATCAGCACGTCATTTCTGTGACGTCATGGGTGTGACGTCATAGAAATGACGTCATTAGTGATGACGTCATCGATGACGCAATCGATGACGTCATCGATGACGTCATCGGTGAGGTCATTGACCTCGATGACGTCATCCCTCAGGTGACCTTGAACTGGGCCAGCACCAACAATTTCACACTACTGTTATTCAGTTGTTACACCTCTCAAAATAAAACCGTTTAATCTATTTTAGACCTTAGTATTATTCCGAATGATATGATACACTAAATTACAGTAAATATGAAATTATATTATGAACTACAGTTAATTGAATTTTATTGTTTGATATAATAAGTAAAAAAAATAAACAATCGTAAAATCAAAATTGAAAATGTTTTAGTGAACATATTTAGACTTAATTAAGACGCTGTATGTGTCGTTGCTTTGTTTGACTGGATCTATCAATTATACAGTGTAAGCACACTAACGTATGCTTTAATAACCTAATTGCTTATTTATTAACAGTAGTTGTGCATATAATAACATTCATAATTAATTGTGCATTAATTACGAATGTTATTTAATTCATAATTAAAAAATGGTAAATGTAGTAAATATTTCAGATGAGTAAATTAATGTGAAAAAATGGGTTAACAAAAATAATAAGTATATATGTTGTAATGTAAAACTCTATATTAGTATATGTGGTACATATCAAAATTGATTGCAAAAGTTCCGAGTTGCGTTTACCAGTTTACTCACATATATATAATAAAGCTTATTATTAATTTAGTAACTAAATGTTCAATTCCGTAGAGACTGTTATGAATAGTTTTCTTTTAAGAGTTCTACAAACAAGTATTTGGAAGAATTGGAAATACACTGACCTTAATCAGTTAGTACACTTAACGTACCCTTAGAGAAATCTACTGATAGTTTTCCTTTTAACTGATGGGTTGGTTCACCTCTATTTTCAAATGGACTTCCTCAAACACTTCCGACCTTTTTTAATCAGTTACATTATCACTACTTTTACTGTTTTAATCAGGCAATGGCCCACTCATTTCTCGTAAACACCAACGTTCTCAATAATCAATGATTCCTTTTAAGCTTTAAGTAATGTATCCCAAAGGAATAATTGCTTGGATATTCCCCGTTAAGTGCCTACCGTAATTTGTTCATACTTTTCCACAAACATTATGTTAGTTTTGCCATAGTATATATAAATGGTTAACTTCAAATACTCTCCAGCAGAGTTTTTTTTTTTTTTTTTTTTTTTAGGTAGAGGTGGCAAAAATGCATTACGCACACAGGTGGCCAGCCTGTAGTGTGAGGCTCCCCTTAAAACGGGTTTAACCACTTAAAAACCTCTACTACTCTTTAGGATTCTAAACTGGAATTGTTTATCACGTTACGTCATCGACGGGAACACCCGGGCAATAAATGCAGACCGGTGAAACGGTCTTTTCACCCGGTTCAGGTACGACCTTAAAAATAGCCGTGACCTGTCAAGAATTGGGTCAGCTAGAAGTCCACCTCCCCATGCTGCCGTTCCACCCATGGTTGGACCTGCTTGATAAGTCGCGCAGTCCATCGTCTTTGGGTGTCCTGCTCCCAGCTGTGTTGCCACTGCTGGAAGGTTCGGGAGCGTTCTTTTGTTCTTGCCGTGTCCTTGCCGATCTCGCCTTGTCTCTGATAAATAGGCTTCCTCTCTCCTGCCAAGAGCTTGACAGGGATGACTCTGGCGACCACCAGGACTTCAGACTCGGACACTGTCCGGTAGGCGGAACACACCCGGAGCGCCGGTTGACGCTGAAACCGGGCCAGTCGCAACCTGTATAACTCTTTATCGAGAGCGTCTGCCCACACCTCTTCTCCATAAATAAGCACGGACTGGACTACGGACATCAACAGACGTCTTCTACTGGATCGGGGAACTCCCTTTTTCTTGAGGATCACAATCTCCGTCTTACTGACTCTCCAGCTACTTGTGCGAATACTAGTGAAAGCAAGAAATTCGAAGTAGTGAATTCGGCCCATATGCCCTGTTTGGGAAAATGTTGTAACATCTTTCTTAATCTCTGGCTCAAGAGTAATTGAGGAAGACTTTTTCGTTTACTGAAGGTTGATTTTCATGGTTCTCATCCGGAATCTTTTGTTATAGATATTTCTTCTAACATTAGAACTTTAATTTTTCTAAACTACTTTTTGCTATTTTCATTCCAAGTATATTTGTTTTATTTCAATTTTGTTCGCTTAAAAAATATTTAGAAAATAATTAGAAAAACCTTATTAATGTTAGATTTTCAATAAATATTTTCAATCTCTACAAAACACAGGAAGTTGTTTAACGAAAAATATCCCATAAGGACTCATAAAAAAGTTATGTAACAAGGACATAAATGATACATTGTTTTATTACCTACATACAATATCAAATTGTCTATCCCACTATAAATATAATAACCCAAAGCAGTTTTTAGGCAGAAAAATTGAAGTTGCTTAAAACAATCAATGCGTGTTACGCTCTAGAGACTCAATGACGAGCTGCTCAATATTATTTAGTGACTCTCGTTACGTATGTGAAATGTTACTTGCAAATTTACACAAAAGTTTCATCTGTTCTGTTTTATCATGCAGTATAAATCATTACGATATTGTTTATAACTATAGCAAGATTATGGAAAGTTAAACTGGCTTCCTCATTCCATCTCCAGCATCCAAGCCGAGAACATCTAAGATGTCGGACATACCACCACCGGTCTTCGAAGGAGAAGTTGTTGGAACGCATGAAAGATGTCGACACGCCTGCTGCGATTTGATAAATGTATTTGAAAAGAGGATGGAAGAAAAGAAGTTGATAAGGAAACGACTTCATTCGGAAAATATAATGATACTTAACAACTATCTTCTGATGTTTGGATTGATCATAATAATACTCTGCATACTGTACGGCATATTTACATGTGTCAGTAGAGTAACAAAGGAAGCCAGCCACCACACGCAGAGTCTCAATATCACATCTTAGATTTTATCTTGTTTTAAAACCCCAATTGGATGACCTTGAAATTTCCCCCACCATTCTGTTATACCAGGGTAGTTCTCTGCATCAGGCATCATTCATCCTCCAACAACCATGGCGGACGTACCTGGTTGCGATGTCGCGTCTTCCAACGAAGATGTAAACACTACAAGTTGGAAATTGACAATCGACAGTGTGCATTATTTGGAAACCGTCTGCGATTGGATGTGGTCTATTCTTCTCGAAAACCAGGGAATAAAGCTCAAGGTCAATTTAGATTATGATTGGTCTGAAATCATGATTGGTCTGATCATGATGAGATCACAGTGGAGGCCAACAATCACCACAGTATTTGCCACATTTACCGCATTGTCAACCATATATCCTACGGACGAGGTGGAAAGGGAAGAAGAAGAGGACCATGGGGTTTAGGGTTTCTTATTTTTTTAAACCCAATTTGGATGACCTTGAGATTTCCCCCACCAATTCCCATATACCTAGAGTACGCGAGGTCTGACAGTCAGTCGCTCGACGACTGTCGTAGGGTGCACATTTGTGTCGTGCACTCTACTGTGCAGTTTTGAATTAAAGTTTTGATTTTAACCAGTTCAAGATCACCACACTTACTCTCCGGCAAAAACATCAAACTGTATTACCAAGAGTTTATTTTTCCAAGTGTTGGCTCAAACCTGAAGGTACTTCGGATAGATCTTTGAAACAATCCTAAGTCCCAAGTTCACAGTCAAACTCAAGGTCATCACACTTTAACATGTACATTTAAGGTAGCACCAAAACGGTGCTATCTTGCTTGACATTTTCAAGTTTCCCAAGGTCATCGCAATTCACCCCACCACTTCCCATATACCTAGAGTACGCGTGGCCGGACAGTCAGTCGCTCGGTGTCTGTCGTAGGGTGCACATCGAGGTTGCAGTAATGGCCAAAGTAGGGTTGCTAAAACACTTCAAGGTCTCCCGAGCGGTGTCACATGACGGTTTAGGCAGAGTCACGTTGCAAACTTTGAGTTTTCATGGCACTTTTGCTGTTTATCATCTAATTTTGCTCCAAGTCCTCAAGGTCTCTAGGCCTCTGACTAAAGCTTGGAGCGGAGTGTGATGAGCAGCAAAAGTGCCAAAAAATTTTAGGTTTCAGCTTGACCTTGACCTTTATGACGTCGATGACGTCATCTTGGTGATGTCAGGGGTGATGACGTCATCGCCATGTCATTTCTGCCACGTTATGTGGGTGACGTTATGGAATGACGTCATTGGTGATGACGTCATCGATTGCGCTATCGATGACGTCATCGATGACGTCATCGCTCGGGTGACCTTGAACTGAGCCATCAGCCCTACTTAGCCACTACTCAATGCCAATCTGGTGGATATTGATTTATCAACAAACCATGTGCACGTCAGTTAATCCACAAAAAGAATTTTAAAAAAATATAAAAATTATGTTAAGCAATTTATTTACAGGGGAAAACTGTACAATGAAAATATATTTTATATTTAGAAAAATTGTTTTAACTTAATTGTCTATTTTAAAACATAACAAAACTTCTAATAATGTGATATTGAATCTACTCCATAACATTATTTAAGTAGAGTTAATTTTTATTATAACCACTTTATATTAATGAAATTAATATAGAATTTTTTTTTTTACATAAAAAACCATTAAGCCAATTGTAAACCCATGGTCTTTTTACAATTGGAATTCAGTTTACGCATATTTTGAAGAATTTAACTTGTTTTCAAATACAAAGACTACTCCCTAAACCGGCCACAAGCGGCGGAAATCAATTTCGGAAGTCTTTCGGATAACTTTAAGCCTGGGCTGCATGTATAACCCCTGATGGGTCCCTCCAACTAAAACCGAAAGACTAGATTGTCCATGTTCTGAACATTTTGAGCATGCACTGAAAGTATAACAAAATTTGACTTTGGATTATTGTTGAGGACTTTTATTAGACGTGAAAAATCAATTTTGCCACATTTCCAGAATGGGCACAAAATGGGGGACGCCCCATACATGAAGTCGTGGAGGAAAATGTATTGGCCTATGTCATGTTACATATCATTTTAAAGATCTTTGAATGTAAATTCAAATGCCACAAACCCGATCTCTAAAAGTTAAATATAACATGAGCCATTGCGTTTTGAAATTTTGGCAAAATGCTTTTTATGTAAAGTTTGACTGCCTGCCATTTCTGACTCGATCGTTCATTTGAGGTCGGCTTTGCGGTATTGCTTTATGTTAAACATGATCTTAAAGCTTAAGATAAATATTTCACACAAAATATTTTAAGACAAATTTCATGAGATGAAACAAATCAGGCTAAAAATCATAATGTAATCAAAATTTTTCGGACAGCAATCGAAGACGGCAAATTAAGACTTAAAAAGAAAATATTTAACTTAATTTTCAGGATCTTTATAATGAGGAGATAGGTAGAATTTGAATAGATTTGAAAACAATGTCCCCAACTCGACCTCAAATGAACGTTTGAGCCAGAAATGGCTGGCAGTCAGCTTTGCATAAAAGTAGATTACCAAAATTTCAAAATACAATAACTTGTGTTATATTCAACTTTTAGCAATGGGGTTGTGGCATTTGAATCTACATTCAAAGACCTTTAAAATGATATGTAACATGACATAGGCCAATACAGTTCCCTCTACAACTTCCTCTAGAGGGCGTTCCCCATGTTGTGCCTACTCTGGAAGTGTGGCAACATCGATTTGTTTACCTCTACTAAATGTTCTCAACAATAATCAAAAGTCGATTTTCACTAGACTTTAGTGCATGCTCGACCTGTTTAGATCCTGGACTAAGACATCGCCCAGGACCAGGAAGACTTCGTCTCGCTCTGTCGAAGCACGTATTGGACGTAGATAATAACTGTCCTCCACACATTTTGCATCACCATATCCACTACGGTTTAAGGCGGGACTGCCAGCACAGTACACATGAACACTTTTCATTCTTCATTGAAACGACTTAACACGAAGAACCTACCCTAAGCAGTACAACCACTGGGGTGATCCTTTCTTTCCTATACGGTAAGGTACCTTCTGAAATATCCGTATCCCGTCATAATTGACACCGAAAGAAGTCAATTCCTTCGTGGTTGCGGCCGAACCACTCACTGGGGTCTCGAAAGAACTGAAATATACAGAAACATTCTTCGCATTCTTCCTATATTCTCTACCAAGCCTGCATTGTTTATCTTCCTTGACTAACTCTGCTTCTTCTCTGTTGAATTCTGAGGAGTATCGGATGACGATTTGCCCATCAATGACGATCAAAAGAGGGAAACGACTTTTCTTTTATTGAATATGCTTAATGATTAAGTATACTAGGTTTTTTACCCGTTTATATGACTGTAAATTTATGAAGTCAACCTTTAATTAAAAATATAATTAATAAATGGTCAAATAAAATAATCATTGGCTGAAATAAATATATGTATTTAAATTTGATTTCACAGCCTTTTAAATGTGTATTAATGTAAAAAATATATTTATTAATTTAAATTAAAATTAATACATGTTAATTTTTGTGTTTCTAAATTTAAAATTCTATTAAAACAGAAATGTTTAGGGTTTTATAGACTTAATTGATATTTTGATATGGCAACTATACTATACACATTATTATAACTGCACTGGCTTTTTTGTCAATATGAACACTGAACAGTATCCTTAGAGAAATCTAGGAATGGTTTTGCATTCAGCTGAGAGGTTAGTTCACCTCCATTTAGAAATGGACTTCCACAAGCGCTTTTGATCTTTGTTTTCAGTATCAATGTCGTTAATATACAATGTTGTTTAATCAAGTGATGGCTGTTTCATTTCACCTAATCAGTCTTAATAAACTCTCAAAACAATATTTGTTTTTTTTTTTTACATTTTTAACAGTATATGCTCTATAACATCAATTTCATAGTTTGTGACAAATTACCTTTGTACTGTGTAATTCTATCACTCTAATGCAACATGGATATACAGTACTCTAGAGACTCAGTGACGGGTTTCAATAATCTATTGTTGACATTCCTTCCCGTTGTGAAATGTTATGTGTCAATCTATACACATGTTACAGCTACAGTGATTCATCATGCATTAGAAAATATTTAATCATTGAAAATAATGTTTTAACAAACATAATTCCTTTTTTAAGTAATCATCTTAATATTTTATGACTTATAAATTACAAATATTTATAGATTTTTTGTTTTTATGTAAAATTAATTGGTGCTTTTTAACTAAAGATTCACTGGGCTGACAAACTAAAACTGGCTCAAGGCCAAATCTGGTGGATATTGATTTGAAAAAAGACCCTAGTGTGTATGACATATGATCCATGAATAAAATTTATGAAAATAACTCTAGAAATGCTTTTGGTCCATGGATATGAAGTTTAAAAGATACTGTAATGTAAAAATTTCAATTATAAAGAAGTTTTAAGTTTTAAATTTTTAAATTGTTAAAAAATAACAAAAATTTATACAAAATGGCTTTTGTACGACTTTTCTGTTAAAAAAACCTATATAAAATGTCAAAGAATATTCCTTACAATTTATTTAAATGAAGTCAAATGAATGAATTAATATAAAGAAATGGTGACAAATAAAGAAATTAGAAAAAAGTTTACATATATCAAATAAAATAAGTACTTTAAAATCTACAATTAATTTGGTGTGACATAGCAATAATCTAAATACAAATGAATTTCCTGAATAACACATATTTAAATTGTAGTGTTTATTATATCAGGAAATTAGTGGTTGCTTGGCCTCAAATGAAGGAAAATAAAGATTAAAATTTACAAAAATTAAATAATAAAACATATGTATAAATAATATGCATTAAAAGTGTTAAATAGTGTAATCTGTTCAAAAACCTGACCCTATAGATTTTATGCCTATAATAGTTAAAAATTGGCAAAGTTGAGAAAAATTTTGGATTGTAATTTGTTTTTCAAATTCAATGTGTAAATTCAAGACGTAGTAACTATCTATCCATTCATTCATTACTACAACAATATTAATAATTATAATCAATAAAACTATATGAACTGAACATTTTGATTTTTTATTATTTTGTTATTGGTCAGAGCTAGCTCATTAATTGATTAAATTTATATTTATTTGTTAATGATTTAATGTTAAATGTTAGAAAAAAGTAACAGGTTGAGACAGTATAATTTTTAGTTGTAATAGTGATAAAGATACCCACAATGAATCCACAATATAGAAGTAACAAACACTTTCACGTTCTAACCAATAACTTTTATTGAAACAAATTGGCGAATACGTATAAAAGTATAAAAAACCATATTCATAACACTTTAATAAAAAACCTAAACTAACCAAAGACTTCAATTATAAAACATTACGTCTGCGTTTTTTAAATAGAAATCTCTTTGCAGAATCTTTGTTTAAGCTATTAGACTACCCACTTAAACAACGCAAGAGTAATTCCTTTTTGTCAGTATTCTTTTGTTAAGTTGTTTTTCGAAACATTTTGTTGACCTGTGAGTAGAAGGGAATAGCCGGTCCTGGCGCAGGTCAAGGTCAGCGGTTGTAAGTGGCAGGTGTGTGTTGTTGATTTGGGGGTTTTTTGGGGGGTTTGGGGAGGGGTTGGTAAGTGTGTCAAGGTCATTCGGAGGGGGTTTTAAAAAAGGTGGGGAGTCTGGGGACGAGTGGGGCGGGCGGGAGTGTGGCGGGAGGGGATGGGGGGTGCGGGGCTGTGGGAATTAATAATTTATTTTAGGAAAGCCAAGTAGAAGTTTTATTTGAAGTGGTGTCGAAGCGATGTTTGGCGGTGACGGTCTGGTAAATGCCGATGGTGATGGCGATGAGCAGATAGAGGCATACCAACCACAGTACGCATTTGAAGAGCTTTAACAGCCGGATCATTTCTTCCTGATTCTGTGCTTCCAATTGTATTCTGTTAATTTCGAGTTTTAATTTATCGTCTTCCAATTGTGATGTGATTGAAAAGCCGTCCATCATGTTTGTGTACAGGTTAGAGAGGAGCGGTGTAGATGGTGTAAAAGTAGGCGATGGAATGAGGAGAGCAAATAAGGGGAGGATATATATATTTAATGTAAAGTGGTGGGGGATTGAAAAAGAATATTTGTGTAGGACTAGCTTTCATCATCTGGTGTTGAATCGTGGGCGGATGAAGGACTGTTGTTTGGCATTTCTAATTCTTCAACATTATCGCTTTCCATCCTTTCACACTCTGGACAATTGTAGGTAATTTCAACAGTAATAGTAACCGTGTTGTTTGGTGTGTTTACAACATCGGTTAAAGTTTGAAAAATATCCTGTAAATCTTGTTGCGATGTTACTGCAAAAGTAGTAGTATTTTTTGCTAATTGAGGCTGGCTCACCGTTCGGCGGTAGGCAAACAAATGGTGAGCGACGGTAAGGCGGTCGCTTATATGGAAACGGGGAATAGTGGTGGGGGGAAGAAAAGAAGTGGGGGTAATCCAAAACGAGAAGCGAGAGAACTTCGGTTACCGCAGTTCACCGCGAAACGCCGTTCGGGTAGGTTGTGGGAAGTGTATAGAAATAAAATAATAATAGCATTAATATAGAATAGAAATACCAATCACTTTTGTAAACTAAATACTAAGTTTATTTATAATTTGAATTTGATTGTCTTGTTCCTCGCTGTTTAATTCAATAATTGTAATACCATAAGTTGGTTCTTCTTCTTCCCCTGCACTGTTGGAAGATGATGATGATGATGATGATGATGATGAAAATATTCTGGTAGGATCCACATATTTTACTTTGATGTTGATCCATTTCAAAGGATACCTATCCATAAGTGTGAGTAAGTTGTGAAATAGAGTTTCCATCTCATCTCTTTCGGTAATTAAATGTTCAAAAGAAATGAATCTGTCACCCATGTTGGTGTTAGTCCAAGCAATGTAGTGTAAATGAGAAGCGTGTTAAAGGGTATGTAGAATATATATTGTAAATCTCAAGGTCAACCAAATGAAATTTTTAAAAAGAGCTGCAGTCAGTGACTACAGCTATACATCTGAAGCTTGAATAGGATCAGAAGACCAATCTGATCTATATTTGCACAAATGTTTGATGCATGTACAAAAGTCGTCTTTATAATATGCATCACACTTTCGGCAATTAAAAAGTCTTTCTGGGTGAAATTTGAAACATCTCTGGGGACAGCAAGTGTGGAAGTATCTTGATTTATAAATTTTGAAGGTTTGCAATTCTGGTGGTGGTAGTTGTTTTGTTTTGCATTTGCAGTAACAGGATCCGAAGAATTCACATTTTCTACAAGCTAATCCGTCTACCATCCATCTTCCTATATCGGTACATTTTTGTTCACAACAGTAGCGTGGTTTGTAGTCTTCTTTTTCCTTTTCCATGTTGACGGTTCTAAGTGGATTTGGGAAATGAAGGTGTATAGTATAGAATAGAGAGTTTTATTAAAAGAAAAAAGTGGTGGGGGTAATTTCAAGGTCAACCAAATGGAGTTTTAAAAAAGAATGGGGTACAAATATTAAATAGTTGCACACTTAAGATATAGGTTTGTCTTTTTTTTCTTCTTTCTCCTTTTTAATATTTACTTCATGTTCTTGTTTTTTCGCTCTAGCCATTGCGACGAGATCTTCAGTGGATAGTGGATGTACTTCTGGAAATTTTAGAATTAACTTTGGTTGGAAGCCTTCTTTAGTTAATACATCAAGATCGGAGCTCATCTCTTCTACCGTTTGATAGTCCTTTCCAAATATTTTACCATTAAATTCAATCATCATTCGGTACAGCATAGTAGTTTTAGTTGTTATCGCTGCGGTTGTTAAAAAGCAAATGATGATTTAGTCTGGGTTGAATAGCCTTTTTATAGCGAAGCCTCAAGTTGATGGAGTATTGTTATTGTAATTTAGCATTAGTAGTATTTGTGGAATTTAACATTATTTTGAGTAGAAGGGCTGGATGTTGTTGCCGTTTGTGTGGAAAAGAACACTTCATCATTGCAGTAGTTTTGTTTTGAAAACATCTTATTATTTGTAACATAAACATCGGCATTTAAGTGATAACCGCCTGCGAGAAGTACTCGCAATTCATTAGCGAAATTGTCGAGTTGTTCAAAAGTTGTGATGGTGGAGGTATCGTATGATGCGCATTTGATTTTGAGAGACATGTTGTTGTTTATAATAATTGGACAACCAAGGGAGATGTGTACAGCACGGAAGTCAATTGTAGACTGAGGAAATCCCCTTGAAAATTACTCCATTTATATAGTTTTTGTAACTAGGTCAAGGTCATCCAAAATTATTTTTTTAAAAAGCAATATATCACCATGTGCAAAAACACATAGTGATATATTGCTTTTTATTTTTTTATTTTTTTTTATTTTTATTTATTTTTAAAATAATTTACAAAGGTGTACAAAAGTATTACAAATAATGAATTAGTTGTTGGCAGTAGGAATGACGTGAAGTGTAAGCTCTGTAGAATTGCTTCCGCTTGGACCGTGGGATGCCAAGTACAGAGAGCCGGGATGGATGAGGCGTAGATCTTCGTTTTGCAGGAGGTGCACGAAGCGCTTGGGAAGAAACGTTTGAAATTTTGGTTCATCACCGGGTGTGTAGGGTGCTTCACTCAGTGTAACGTTGATGGCGTCCCCAACACTAGTTTCCATCTTCTTAATGGTGTGGATAACATAATGTTTTTCTTCTTTTAATTCTGAACATCTTTTAGTTGGTAAGACGGTAGATTTTGAATGTTTGTTAAATTGATCGACAAGAGATTGTAAAAATGTTTGTGACGTCATCTTTACTTTTTCTTCTTCTTATTTATTGTTGATATTATTCTTAGTCTTGCGAATCTGTGTGGGAGGTGTTGACTGCTCGGAGGCTAGAGTAATACTCATGCTGGGTCATGGTTGTGTTGTCGCTTTTATATCCTTCCCACCCCCCACCATTCTGTTGTAGATATGCATTCAAACGATAAGCGTTCTTTAAGGCGCATTGGGACTGCCGATGTTTAAAGTTTTTGGTAGAAATACAAATGTTGGCAAAGTGACACTGAAAATCTCTATCCACTTGCACATTTATCACTTCATGGTTTGTAAATGCTTGTATCCAAGCGGTTTTTTCCAATCCCTTCGTGTAGATAATTTTAAATTCCTTACAGTAATGATTCATTATGTGTGGCACCATACTGTAGTGGATAAAACCTTCATCCCATCTCAAGTTGTGAAAATGTTTCATCAACCATTTGTTTGTCACTCTTGCTTTAGTAGTTAATCTGTTGAACGGTATAGGGGGTTGGAATAAATAGTGATAAACTACAGATGTGTTCATGTCTAGAATAACTAACTCTTTAATGATAAAATGTCCGTCGTTACCGCGAAACGCTTGAAATTCAATTATACCTCGTTTCACCTCCATTATTTGGTATTGGTTTGAAAATGAAACTTGTTTATTCATGACAAAGGTTGGTAATGGACTGTTTGTAAAATTATGGAGGACGTCTTTTTATACTGCAAGTTGGTTGCTGCAAGATGCTTCTTCATTCATTTCTTGTGCTTCTTCATCTATACCGAAGTTAGTCTGATAGTTGTGCAACTGTCTCCACATATCAACTTCGTGAGGTATTCTATTGAAAATGGAAGTATCTACGGGACCGTATAGGATTGGTACATACGGTTGTCTATCCAATGTATCGGTTAAATATTCCTTTATGATTGCGCTTGAAAAAATTAGTTGTTTTAAATATCTCGTGATAGGACCTGTAGCACAGCTGAGGGTGTAGAATTCATCTTTTGTAAGGTGTATTTTTATGTCATGTTTAGTTAAATCTCTAAAACGAACAATTTGTCCTCCTCGATGTTTTACTATATCGATTTCAATATTTGATTCTAGCAAACTTAATTTTGTTCTTCTTCCATATGTATTGTTACTCAAATAACATTCTAAAAGATGTATATGCTTCATAAACGATTCCCAGGAAATTTCAGAGAAAAACACCATTTTAGATCCATGATTCAAAATAATAGTTGGTGAATACTCCAATGATTTTATTACTCCGGCAGATACGCTTTTTGTCATGCATGATGAGATGGGATAGTAGATTCTAAGAAATACCTCTGCTAAAATATTGGTAGAAATAATGTCATCGACTTTTCTTTTTTTAATTCCTTTTTCAACTTCCTCTTCTTTTTTCTTATGTTTAAACTTGAGGAACTCATCCATTTCTTGTTCAATTTGTTTTTCTATATCGGAACTGTTGTCGGCTATAAGCGGTGTAGTTTCTTCTTCGTTAGTATTTGCATTAAGTGAACTCATTTTGCTAACGATGTTTCCCATAGGATGGTCAAACAAATAATGAAATTTTTACTTCGTTTTCCTCCTTTTATAACAATCGCCCCCACCTAAAAACCGTTTTTTATAACACATTTTTAACTATTCCAGTTAGTGGAGTGTACGTTACTATTTTGTCATGTAAAATGGGACAATATGCCGAAGTACCTTCTGGTATTTTATCTTCAAATTCCATTTCAATTTTTATATCCACACTTGACGATTTTACTGATTCATTTTGCTTTGAGCAATCGATAACGATTATTGGGGCTTTTGAATAATACTGTTCAGGTGATAACAGTGGTGTATTAGTTTTTCCATAATATGACGATTGAAATCTTGCATACATATCATATAAGATGGAATAACGCTTTTTGCTAAACATGACATTTAAATTGTCATAAGGAAAGAATTGAGAGTTTAGAAACACTTTGCAATTCTTTATATTGCAATGGTCAAATTGACCTGCGTGTGCGGTTATAACATCTTTTCGATTGGTTTGAAAACCTAGTATTATGTACCTTGCTCGTTCCAAATAAGTAGATGTTTTAACAATCCATGTTTGTCGTTCTGTTTGAGGTAATATGGGGTATTCATGGAATTCCCAACTTCTAAAAGGCATTACAATATCACGGTCAGATTTTAACTTTCTTAACAATACGATTCTATGTTCATCGGCTAATCTTACATGAGGTACTCTCCACACGATTTTATTTAATTGTAGCTGCCATTCTAGTTTACTTTCTTCAGTGCCACTTGCTGCTAATATCAAGTCCTTGTTAGTTGAAGATCTGAGTAATACCAATTCTTGTTTGACATTTATTATTATTCTCTTGTAATCTTCAGCGAATCCCAAAAGCAATCGTAAAGGTATGTGAAAATCAAAATGACCATTGGAATTTGGTGTTATGCTGTCTTTATCGGGGGTAACCCATCCGGCGGTGACTATTGAATTCTTTTCATGGGGTGTTAATGATGTTAATCCTTTTAGTGTTGTTGTTATACCAACCTTTTTTGTTGAATCAACTGTCACTCCTGATATTTCATATCTTATTTCGTCAAAAAGATATGCCATTGGGTTATTTATAAAAGGAACAGATGAACCGGTTTTTCCATCCAATTTTAATACTTGTCCCTCAATATATAAATAACTCTCACAGGGTAATGTGTAAATATCTTGTTGTTGAATGGGAATCCTTATTTCATCATTATTGTTTAATTTTGATGAAGTGTAAGGGTTGTGTGTGTGATATTCCTTCTCCCATAGGGTTTCGTCGAACGTCGGTCCTTGAGATATATCCAGAATGTCCATCGTATTTTGTTTTAACCCAATTTTTTGTAGGAAATGTATGTTGTCCGGTGTTAACTCGTCCAATGTTGAAGAGCTACTGAGCTCCCGGCTTTTCCGTTGTGGTTTAAATGTTAATCCCATGTTATACTTAAGTTACCGCTTTTATGTGTAACCGTATTGTAATTGTTTCTTTTCTAAAGTCAACACTATTACCGTCCTGATCTGATATGTTCAGTACGATGTCTGAAATAAAACTGGTGTTTAATGGTAGGTATATAAGGTTTTGTGGCTTCTCAACTATTTTAAAACCAGGAGCAACTGTTGGATAAAATGTATGTAAAATATGTTGGTTTACCCCATCTCTATACGATCCGTGTATAATATTGCATGTTATATCAATACTATTAACCTTTAATATTGTTACTGTGGTATCACCGGTATGAGTAGTTCCGGGATCTAAGATTTTTCTTTTCTTATCTGAAAATCCGAGTAAACTACCGATTGAATTTTCTAAACTTAAATCTATATAATATTTTGAGGTAATTTCCGCTTTTAAAGTATTGTTGTTTCCTTTTATACAGATATTTTCTTCTCCTAGCTGCTTCTGTAATAGCTGGTTTATATCATCTATTTCATATGCTCCCGTAGACAAGGTTATTATTTTTAATTCTGAATAATTTCCTTTTTCATCTTTACTTTCATAATAATGTAGTAAATTGTTTTTACCCTCTGTAATGTTGGGAATCGAATTGTACGTAGTGAAATCTAATAATGCCGCTTCCCATAATCTATCTTTAGATAGACGCAATGCTGGGAAAAGAGTACTTTTTAATGTAGATGAATTTCCGCTCAGTGACACTGTGTACGATGACATCTTAAAGCTGACTGACACTTTTTGCTAAAAACTCCAAACATAAATGTCCGCATATTTCTGTATTGTTAGGTTGTTCTCTTTTATAATTGTAAAATATATTCTTAGAGTTTCTAAAATAGTGTTGAAGTTCTTTAGGTGGTGGTAGATTGCCAAAACTGTCAAAATAATAAACGCTTTGTCCGAGTTTTTTATAGCATACCCAATGAGTTCCTGGACCATAGGAGGAATCTAAATTTACTATTCCAGTTTCATTTTTCCATATGTTTTTTGGTAATGCGTCTTTCATAAAAACTCCCCTAAAAAATGGTATCTTCAAACATTTTACATAATTTGATAATTGATGATTTGTTAAGGCTTTATTTGGAATTATCAATTGATTTTTCTTATTTAGTACACACGGTACGGTCTTAGGTATAGACCTGCTCCGTTTTTTACCATTGACCAAACGGAAGTCTTCTTTGTCTTTGTTTTACGAGTTCTACGACGTCTCTTTTTAATGTTTCCACCTCTTTTAGGAGCTCTTTTCTTTGCAGGTCTTCCTCTTCGACGTTTTCCGCCACCAAATTTTGTTTTCGCCTTCATAGCTGTAGTTACTGCCCAAGCGGCTGCTTTTTCTGCAATACTTGCGTCACTTGATTTAACTCTTTGCCAAGCTTTTTCCGCTAGCACTCTATCTGCTATTGATCTATTTGTTGAATCAGCAAACTTGGAATACGCTATATCGTGTTCTTTGCAAGCTTGATCCAATTTATTAATTCCTGGATCCCCTCTTGCTAAACGTTTTGCCAATTTAGTTCCGGGTCCGCAATATTGATAACCTCCTGGCAGATGAAATTCGTATGGTAGAGCGTCTATTGCCCGATTTACAACAGCACCAACAGGAATTCGTTTGAGAAGGGATAACGCAGCCGATGTTATACCACGTCCTTTCTTGCCGCTGACTTGACGACGACTGAGCGGTGCGATCTTCATTATGTTGTTTTATATATAACCGGTGTGTTTACTCAACGAGATGCTTTATATAAATGAATAACTTATGCACAATTTTTATATTTAAATAATTAATTATTTAAATTAATTATATATTGATTTATGATTCTATTTTTAATCCAAGCTTCTCGTTCATCGGGTTGAATTATCACATGACTCGTTGTACTAGCTATATGATTGTGGGTATCAATAAGTAAATTGCCCACTATTCTTATTAAACAATCTAAAGTTACAGCATCTTTCGGATGTTGAGGATCGTGTAACTGCATAATACGTTTATCATTACACGTGTAAGCGGTTGAATCATTTTTTGATGTTGTTATAACTTGTCCAATAGTAGCAGCATCATTAAAATCTTCACCTGGTGAAATATTAATTATTTTCTTCATTTTAGCATCAAATTTGGTTCCATTGCGTTTATCCCAAGTTATTGTTTGTTTCACTGTAACACAATCATTTTCTTCATAACCAGGTATTATATTTTTTATTCTTCTATTATGACCTTCATATGTGCCTAATAAAGGACCGCCCGCAATTAATGTTTGTGCCATTAAAGGTACATCCGAACTTTTTTGACCAAATCTTCCATTTGTTATTCTTTTACCTCCCGCATCCCATTTATCATTACTTCCTTGCATTAAATCAAATTTTTCATTTCCATGTATAAATGTATTTCCTCGCCTTAGCACAGCATCTTCATGTTTTACCAAATTTGATGTTTCCCTTTTTAATTCTTTAGATAATTGTTCCATAGTAACAGCGTCTTTTGGTTGAGAACCAAATTTTACATTTGACAATGCTTTTCCATGACAATCTATTTCATCAGCATCTTGTAAAATACAGTTGTCCTTGATGTATTTCAGGTTTACAGCATCACCGTCTTCCTTTGGGTATCCAATGTCATTTATAATAAACTTATAAAAAGAAAATCCTCGATGAGTCTTTTCCGGTATTATAGAATGTAAATATTCTTTATTAACTGAATCTTTATCATTTTTTGGATTTGCCACATTGGTTATCCTATGATTTCTAGCATCATATGTTTGTCCATCTTTTAAATTGTTACAACACTGCAATTTTAAAGTGTTGGAAAGTTCAGATGATAAATACTCTTTAGTAATTGCATCAGAACTGTCAGTTGGTTTACCAACATTAATTATTCTATGTGATTTAACATCGTAAGTATCCTTAAGTAATTTTAATGATGTTGAAGTAGCTTCTTTTACTGTCTTTAAATTTGCTCCATCAGTATCTTCTTCTGGATCTTTAACTAGTTTTAAACGTTTATTACTTATGTTATAGTCACCTTCAGGTGTTTGCGGCAATCCACTTCTTTTTCTCTCTTCTCCAACTTGCACTCCTAACGCGGAGTACCGTCCAAACTTGTCGACGCTCATGTTAAAAATGATACATTATATGCTTGCCGTTCTTTTATATCTGCGGACAATTATACGACAACACCTCGACTTCTGAGTTCATCAACTAGAGCCACCCATTCATTATTTAAACCTGTATGACCGGCTTCCATAGCTTCATGTAATAATCTCATTCTGTCAACTAATTTATTAATGTCTTTATAATAAATTACATTGGTATTGTACAGATTTTTCATCAGTCCTTTGCCAGATGTTGAAGTATCTCCTTTACTCTTTTTACCATGTTGTTCAAGAAGTGATAAATCCATAAGTGATAAAGATTTTCTTTTTAGCGGTTGTTTCACTGCTGGTGCGGTACGTAATGTTGGTAGTTTTCGTGGGGGAAACAACTTTTTTATAACAATGTTATATTTTGTTGCGCGTGAACGATTAATTATTGCATCTTTTGAGTAATTCCTTTTATGTGCATTAGTATTTTGTAAAATTTCCTTAAAAGTATTTAAATCTTTGGTGGAATATCTCAATGGTATGTTTTTAAAAATTAATTCATATAATCCTTTTGTTCCCTTATATTTATGCTCACCAATAATGATATAATCGTCTTCAGTTATTTTAAGTTTTGAATCACCTATTTTTAATTCATTTCCATCAATTCTTGCTCCGTATATGTGTGATTTACTTAAATTAGGGTTTGATTTTATATCATGTAGCATTTTCAATATATATTTTCTTCCCAGAGGTCCGTGTTGTAATATATCGCTACTCAATTGAGTTAAATTTGGAATAGATTGTTCTGCTTCAGGTATTGGCTGTTCTTCTTCCTTTTCAACAATAGGTTCTTCTTCTTTTGTTTCTTCTTGGTCACTAGCGCTTGTATATGAATCATCATTGTCTTCTTTTTTTAATGCTTGTACTTCTTGTTTAGAAACTGGTAGTAAAACATCCCCCTCATAACGAGGTTTACTAATGGTTTCTGATATTTGTTTTAAAGGTTCTGTAATAGGTTTAAATGTAGTCTCTAAAAATTCTTCTCTTTCGCTTATACCCATCCTTAATGCACGGTTTTTTATCCTAATAGAATCACTGAGTGATTTTATTTCTTTCAATAGTTTTTCTTGATTTACCATGTTTACACTATGAAGTCTCATTCATTACTAGACATACTGCTATTCATTTAATGGATTAATGCAAATTTATCTAACCCTATTCGATACCTTCCATCTTTTATAGCTTCATCTTTCATAATAACAAGAAATCCATACTTTTCAGCCCATGCTTTACCACACATCTCTTTAAATTTATCAAATGTCATGTCGGCATTCACATGATCGTTATATATATGTTTCAAATTTGTTTCATCTTGCTTGAATATTATCAACAAATTTGCATTATCTCTTATAAGTTGTTTTGGAATTTTACTATAGGTTTGACCAATATAAATACTGTCAATATTATGATGTCTCCCCATTGCAAAATAACTTCTTATTGTATCATGATTCTCACATGACACATCGTCAAATATAAATATAGAAAATGGTTTAGCTTCATTTGGTTGCATAATAGTTTCACTAGCATTAAACTTGTAGAAATTTACTTCGGGCACACTTGCTAATACCTTATCTAACAACTGGTATTTAGGTTGTTGCAAAGATTTTGAGAAAATGTATATGTTATTAAAACGTAGCCCTTTTGGATTAGTTATAAGGTTAAATACAACATTTGTTTTTCCACAATTAGAAGGGCCAGTTATTAAACATCTTATAGAGTTTGGTAGTAATTCACCATGTTTACCATGGTTTAAATTGTTATTATCCACTGTCAATTCATCTATATTATTAATATTAAATCGTTCTTTTTGCTGTACAATATCCATCTTGTTTAAAGGTTAAATACATAATGAGTTATTAAAGTATTACACCAAGTCTTTTGTAGGAATCCAAGAATCTTCACTCCTATCAAATCCCAACCAACGGACTTTAACTTTATCCTTTTTTCTTTGTAAAACTTTTTCAACAAGATATACATCACCTACTGTCGATTTTAATAATTCATGACCATAGAATCCGCCTTGAAGTAGTTCACCTTTGTTATCCTTTAAAATGTAGGTTTCTGGTATTGTCGGCTGCACTTTGTAGATTGTAAATATTTCGTTAGTCCAATTTGGTAAATATCTTTTACTAAAAACTCCTTTATATTTACTTATACGTACTTTGTCGTTAATTTTAAACTTTTTAGGTTTTAATTTTTCAATTTTAGGAGTAGTATTTTTCTTAATACGCTCCAAAACAAGCTTAGCATTATTGCTATTTACTTCAATAGGTTTCATACCAATAGTGCGATGAAACTTGTTATTGTATTCTTTTATAAGCTTCGGTAATATATCGTACCACACGTACGATCCTCGTTTAGAAAATGTTTTATACATTGCTCCTTTTAATGTTCTATTGAATCGTTCAATTATGGAAGCTTTAACTTCCGAATTTGTAGAATAATGATTTATGTTATATTTTTTCATTAATGCTGTAAATTCTTTGTTAAAATATTCTTTTCCATCATCAGTTTGTAAATGTTTTATGACAAATTTATTTTTCTTTATAGCTGCTTCCATAGCTTTTGTTACACTTTTCCCAGTCTTATCCTTGAGTGGTATAGCGTCAGCAAGGTTACTAAAACAATCTATAATTGCCAATATATATTTAAATCCCTTATTCAATTTACTATGCGGTATCATCTCAATGAGATCGGCTTGGTAAAGATCGTTCCTTCCTTTAATAATTGTATTTCTTCTTGGAAACTTTCTTCTTGCCGGCTTATGAAGTTCGTTTACAATTTTATCCTTTAATCCTTCCATCTTCAGATGTTGTTTGTACACCGCTTGAGAAAATACTAATCCTCAAAATGGCTTATCACCTTTTATATTATTAACAAATATGGGTCAAGGACATATTATATTTGTGTAAAAAAGAGGGAACATGGCATTGAACTTGCCATGCTCCCTCTTTTTTACGGAAAGGAAAAGGAAACAGGTGAAAGGACGAAGAATAGGTTTTATTGGTCGATAGGAGTTAAAGAATAATGTCCAAAAGGTAGAGTGTGTATATTGTCTTCCCGGATATGTCTCTTGTCATCCTTGTAGCTGAGTCCCCACTTAGTTTGCTTGACACTGTAGACTTGATGATTAAAGCTTCTTATTGTATTAAAAGTTGCAGTTGTTTCCATGCTTTCAAATAAACATCTTTTAAAATGTTCAAACTGTACATTCTTCTTTAAATATGATGTTTTTATACCTTTTGCCTTCTTTACAACTTGATGTTCTTCTTTTTCACTAATGTACAATTGAAAAGAATACAGTTTGGACATTAATGCCACAATTTCTTCCATAGGTGCACCATTTGTTTCATCTTTGAATTTTCCTAAAACCTTCTTGTTTATTCCATTGTCGTAATTGGGGTGATGTTGTGGGTAGTCAGAAAAATCAAAGTCATTTTTATAAACAAATGTGCGTAAATCTTTATACATATCATTGGTTATAATCCAATAGATGAATGCATCGGTATCCATGTATGCTATTCCAATATTATCTCTACCATAAAATTTCACCATTTTATTATAATGAAAATCATACATGTGAGTTTTTGATATGTCTAAAATGGACATTCCAACATATATGGGTCGATCCATCTTAATTGAAATTTTATTCATAGAAACGGCTACAAGGTTTTCATTAATAATTATAGAAGATGCAAAGTTTGGTTTTTGCACCAATTTCTGTAATTTTGTTGGATCAACAACCAATCTTAAGTCTTTGTGATTTCTTTTGTTTTCTAATGTTTTACCGAATATCGCATTGTTCATTAATTTAAAGAAATCTTTTTGAAAATTGGATGTTGCTGCAGTTCTTCTTCTTGTGTTGTTATCTATATAAGATTTTAACCAACAGGATTGTGAAAATTGCAGTACTTTATTAATTTTCGTAATTTTTAATCCCATCTCTAGCGCTTGCTGTACTGTCCAATAATGAGCTACATACCTAGTCTTATTGTTAAGTGTCATCATCAATTTTGGCCATCTACCAGTGGGAGATATTTCTGTTTTTGCTAATAGTGGTAGATCATAATGATGGTCGTGGAGATGTTCTGGGTATTCAAAATCAAAGTCAAAAATGTAGCCAATATCCCCATATTTAGGGATATCAGCGATGTTATTGATTGAATTTGGATCAACCCATTTAAAATTGTCATATGGAAGAGGGTTTGACATGGCCCATCCGTACAGATTATTTGCATCAAAATAACCTATAAATGTGCTAGGTTGTGATGCGTCGTAATTTGGAAGATATTTATTGTTTGCTTTTACATATCTAGTTACACTTTGGGTTAATCCTCCTCGAATACCGGATTCAATCATCAACACCATGTCTATGTCAGTTAATAGTTGAAGTTTGCATTTTGTTTCTTTTAACATAGCCTGCCATGCCAATCCGGGAGCTGTGTACGAATGAAGTGGGTCTAATCCATATGCTGTAAAACAGGTGTTTCTAAATTCTTCCATTATGTCGCAGAGTAAAGTCACATCTAATTTAACATAAAAATCTGAATATTCACCTAAGGTTCTTATTTCTAATTCATTCCATACTCTACAAGCGTGTTGATAATCCTCTTCACTGATGTCCTCTTCATGTAATTTATTCTTAAAAGCTTCTTTAGGTGGAAGTGACGTTTCTTCAAATTTTTCCAAATTGTCAATGTAATCATAAGGAAAAACGCCTTTACGAAGAACTAAATCTAATTTATCATTGTTTACAATTTTCTTTGTTTCTATTAAATCTTCTTTTCTAAGATTTTCAGAAAGTTTTGATAAGCTGCACGGCATAAACCGGTACGAATCTACAAATTGCAACTTCATATTTCCATTTTTTTTACTAAAGGTTATAAACTTTTCAGTTGTTTCTGCAAGAACATCAATTGCACCATCATCTCTCCCCAATTCTGGTATTATAAAATGACCATCATAACCGCTAAGGTTATGCAATATTACAGGAATTTTTCTGGTAATCTTATAGTTTATGTTGCATGCATTGCATGCTGCACCCCTATAATATCCTGTAAGATGATCGTGATCTTTAACTTTATAGTTATTTAAAGTAAATTCATTTTTACATAGAAAACAGTGGGTAGCATTTTCATGTTGAATTTCCTCTTCTTCCTCCATTGGTATCATTGGTACTATATTATTATACAAATTTTCAACATGGCCAGCTATTTCATATAGATGATTTAAAAATGTTCTGGCAACATCTTCACCACGATACACCACGGGTTTTGATGACAATCCATATGCATTCAAATGTTCTTCAACCAATGTGGATTTAACCAATAAACAAAAACTGTTAGGCTTGTGCATTTGATATTTTATACTCTTCCTTGCTTCAATGTTTTCATCTTCAATTGGAACAAGTGTTGATTCAAAATCGGCATATATTACTATAGGAATGCGATACTGATGGAAAACTTTTTCAAACTGTAAATATGATTTATTTAATGGTGGTAGAATAATCTTAGCTTCAAAATTTTCATTACACAGTTGTTTGTGCTCCAGTAACCAATTTTGTTCTCCATTTCTAGGTTCTTTAAAGCAAAAACATCTTTTACAAATTATTTTTTTATGTTCACTTCTTGATAATTGTTTATTGACAAGTTTTTCAAATGATTTTATCCATCCATAGTGTGATACTTCATCCTTTGTAATTAATAACAAATCCGTATGGTCTGCAAGTTCGTTTTTTACCACTTTCAAAGGATACACCTTGTTAGAGCTGTCCAAACCAAATACATTTACAGATATTCCAGGGTTTTGTTTTTCAAATTTAGAAATATCCTTCAAGGCTACCGGATAAGACACACCTTGAAAGTTATATCTGTATCTATAGTTCTCATATTCTTCGCTGGGTCTTTGTGCATCGCGTGATATGAATTTTGATGTCATTGCATACCGGAAACATTCCGTATCATGATTTTGAACATTCACACATGATTTTGTATCTTGAATCCTTTTTGGAAGAGCTATATAACTGCTCCCCATTACCCCATACCCATGCTTGTGAACTCTAATATCCATACTTACTACACTAACTAAACTCCAACCTGATCCTCGTCCTTCATGTTCTTGGATTTTATTGATGATCTCATCAAAACATTCTTCTACTATTGAATTAATATCTGAACTACTCATGATGGTTCTGTTTTTAGTTATAAATCCTCTTGGTGACAATTCTTCTTCAACGTTTATAAACATAGCATCCAATAACAAGCCGAATTTAATAAAATTTAATCGTTTTAATTCTTCTTTTAAAAGTTTAACTACAATGGTTTTTGCTTCGGCAAGAAATTTGTCTAATTCTAAATTTTCATTTTGGATTTTGTGATGTGTTACTACTCTTCCAGGCAATGCATGAATACTTAAATTAGGTAGTGCATTAGATGGTCCCGCTGTTTCTTCTTCTTCTGCAGATGCATTTTTATTTTCATTTTGTGTTAAATTTTCATTTATATTATGATATAACTCCTTATGAATGTCTAGCAATATTTCATCTTCATAAGTTTCTAAACATATATCACAACGATGCATTTTAGTGATGTTTATCCTATGAAATTCGGCATATAAATGAAATGCATCTTTTTCATACCTCCTTTTTATGCTGTATTACCCCACCACTTTTTACCCCCACCACTATTTTTAATCTTCTTCTTCTTCATCTTCTTCTTCTTCATATGGAAATAATTGTCTTGCACAAAAAATTAATCTTCCACGTATTGATTCCAAATCTGGATCGTGACTGGATGTTGGAGTTTCATAATGAATATTTTCAAATTCCAATGATGGTGTGTATTCATTCTCTGTTAACTCCATTTCTACATCTTCACTCCCTTCATTTATTAATTCTTCTTCCATACTGTTAACACTATCTGTTTCTGAACTGTCATTATCCACATCTTCCACATCAAACTCCTCTTGTAGAATTTTACACAATATTTCTGCAATAGGTTTACTTGGATAGTCGGTGGTATCCACAGGAGCCATGTCGATTAAATGAAAGAGCTTCTTTCTCGTAGCTGCTTTTATATAAATTATTTTATTAGGTCAAGGTCAACAACACTTAAAGCGAGAATGGGGAATAGAGCACTAAGTGGTATGTTAGTCCATTACCACAAAGTGATCTATTCCCCACTCTCTAATGCAAGTCCAATTAATAACCAATTTATATTCAATATTTTTAGTAATTTTGCAGTTTCCTTTGTTTAACTTTTCTTTATTGATTGTCTTTAATCACACAGTTCATAGGTTCTTCTTTTTCTTGGTGAAACAATTGTTTACGTTCATATTCCAATTGACGTATTCTTTCATTTTTTATAGTCAACTCTATAAGAAGTTGGTTGATGTAGTCAGCAGCCATGTCGATTGTTCTGGTTCTTACTTCTCCCAATTTCACTCCTGGTATTAGCCTCTGTAGTTTATAATATTTTAGTTTTATTCTTGTTTCTCTTGCCTTTGCCATTTCTTTCATCTTCATTTTTCGAGAGTCCGCATATTGTTTTTTATTCTTTTCACTTAATGAAAGATCCAAAATGATGTTTTCACTATTCATGTTGTCTTTTCTTATGTTATGTTAGTAAACGCCTGTTTAGGATAAGAATGACTCCAACCGAGCGTTGGACTTCTTTTATCTAGTTTCCCCCACTCAATTACCTTCCCCCACCATGTTTATTTAGGTCAAGGTCAAACATAATTAATGCGAGAACGGGGAATAGAGCACTAAGTGACATGTTATTCCATTGCCACAGAGTGATCTATTCCCCGCTCTCTATTCTACAACTAATTTTTTTTCCTTTTATATTTTATTATTTTTTTTGTATTTTTTTTTACCCATCATTTTTTACACAGCAGGAGGTTGGTACTTCACAGGAGAGTCTCTATCAATATCATTAAATGCGTTCCATGCATAAGTAGCAGGAAGATCGTTTGGCTCCATCTGCAGAACAGGGAGTTCATTTGCCGGATTCCATACATTTAGATTTTGCAACTCCTTTAGTTTATTTTCCAATACTTCAATTTTACCCAACAGTTCTATTATGTACTTGTTTGCAGTCCTCAATGTATGTGCTCTTGTACAGCCTACGTCCAATGAAGGTACTAAAAGCTGCATTTGATACAATTCAGTTTTCTCTTTTATATGACGTTCCTTAGCTAAAATGCTCAATTCCGGATGTGTTATAGGTTTACCTTTTCTTGACAAATTTACAATCTTCTTTGACAAATTTAACTGTTTTCTTTCACTTGTTGAAGGAGTTGAATAGTCCCGAGATTCAGCCATTTTTTTCTATGATGTTCTTCTTTTAAATGGTAGTAAGCGAATAACTCCTGCTGCGTATAAACCTTGTTTTATACACAATTCCCCCACCATTTTTATTCTCCCTCTACCAAGTTCTTTAAACATAAAACCAAACTTCTAATTCCGCGTTAACATTGTTGTCTTTTAAAAATTTAACAAAGTCCGAGCTGGAAGTTGACATATCTCTATTTCTTAAATAGTCTCTTACTATGTCTTCATCCCCTTCCTCTAAAATGTAACAAAATACCTTCATTAGAGTTCCATTATCTTGTTTTGAATGAATAAAATTTGAAACTGTTGTCCACTCCTCTTCAACTATTTTAAAGCTTGTCACTTCTAGTTCAAAATTCATTTTTTTTTTTACTAAATTACAAGTTACTTTTTCAAACAATATTACAAGACTAAAGAAATTGGTGAACATCGAGCAACATATATAACCAATACCCCCCACTTCTATTTTCCCCCACCATTCAATAAATTTCCCCACCATAGTGTTACATTAAACAGTTTTTTTTTTTTTAATATGATCTACATCTAATAAATCTAAATAACAGTTGTGCACAGATTGTACATTTTTCATTCATGATTTCAAACCTTATTAGTGGTGCCTTAACACGATGGTCTACATATCCTCCTTCAAGATCAAATTCATCCCAATCATCTATAGCTGCTCGTGCACAATCTTGACAAAGAGTCGTCCCATCTGCAAATTTATAAGCAACAATAATGCCAAACCCATAATTTTGTCTTCGGTATTCATGAATAGCTTCTCTAATGCTGTTTGGAATAACACATTCTCCTGATCTTATTATATGGTTAAATAAAAAACCATCACAAATAATTTTCCTCAAGCAAAGTTCAAATAGAGTATCCACCATGTTTTATAAAAGAGATTAATATTTCAACTGAAGTGTTTACACATGTTACATCCGTCTTAAATACTTTATCCCCACCATATTTTATATATGTCAAGGTCAAATTATATTAATGCGAGAACTGGGAATAGAGCACTAAGTGACATGTTATTCCATTGCCACAAAGTGATCTATTCCCCGCTCTCTATTCTAAATCTAATTTTTTTTTTAAATATTTTTTTTATTTTATTAATTTTTTTTATTATTTTTCTTTTTTATAAGTTTATACAGATATTTAAACTTCTTTCTTCAAATTCCCAATATTTCATTTCCTTCTTCTGCACCCTCTTCAACTACAACTTCATTATTTCCATTTTTCAAGAGCAATAGTTCATTTTTCAATTTCTTCATTTCATCTTCTAATTTTGTAATTTTAGACTCTCTATCTTCCAATAATAATTTCAAATACTTAATATAACTACCAGCCGCATGTACGGTCTTTACTCTGTTTTCTCCAAGATGCATGCCTGGGATTTGGATTTGTAGCCTATAATACTCCATATTAATATTAGACTGAATTTGTCTTGCTTGTTCGCTTTTCTTCCTTCTAGCTTCGGCTTCTTCATGAGAGGCAGTCAAATCAGACAAAATTGGACGATACATTGTTGGTGAATGATTTTAGAAGAGTGAGAGACTATCCAGTTCAACAACACATTTATCTACTTTCCCCCACCACTATCCCTAGTAGGCCAAAAATGTTGAATACATATTTCAATAGTTACACTGGCACCATTTTCAACTAAAAATTTATAAAGAAAATATGGATACTCACTGGGTTTAATATTCATATTGTCCATCATAAAGTTAAATGCCAATCTTTCCGAATATTCATTGTGATATTTTTCAGTGACACCAATTAACATTCCTTGTTTTTGAAATTTAAAATCAATGTCTGGAATTTTTTTACAATCCTCCATGTCTAAAAGTGGGAAATAATATGTAAAGGAATTTACTGGTGGAACCCAGGGTTCTTCCTTACAAAAAGCTTTAAACATTGCTTCTCGGTCCTCCATTATGAAATGATTTTTAAACTGTTTTCTTTCCTGCTTAAATAACCTAACCCCCCACCATTTTATTCAGATTCTTCTTCTTCAGATTCGGTTAACTCTTCCGGTTGATGCATCATTGATATATTTCCAGTTTCATTAGTTGTTTCTTGGTTTAAATTTATAAATTCTTCTACTATTTCTTCTATTAACTCTCCAAATGTAACATTCATCTCTTGTTCTAGTTCTTCTTGTTCTTGTATCTGACGATGTATAATAATTTCAGTAATGTATATAAAGGTAGTAGCTCTTGGAGACATAGTTTAATAAAGTGTATGGCTTTACTAACAACACAGCATATAATGAATAAAAAACCTGATCAACTCTTGCTTTTATAGCAAATATGGGGAAGGGGAAAGAAAGGGGGAGGGGAGAAGAGGGGAGGGGAGGGGAAGGAAGGGGAGAAGGGGAGAAGGGGGGGGGGGTTCAGTAAGAAAAACACCAACATATCATTAGTCCGATTCAGAGTCTGAAGATTGTATAGGGGATATCAATGCATCAGTTGACGAATCTAAAATGAATGTTTCAATTGCTTCTTTAACAATTTCTTCATCACTATCATTTATTAGCTCTTCAAATATTTCTTGTTCAAAGGACGAAATTTCTTCTTCCAATATAGAATCATCCAGACTATTATTCAATTCTTCTTCCGAACCTTCATTTGTCTCTTCTATCCAAGTTATATTTTCATTTATATTAAACTGATTTTTTACTTCAAAATAATTTAAAAAAGGTGTATCCTTAAAAACCATTATTAACCTTTTCTCTTCACACCAAAGTAATATCTTATGACAAAGTGATACTGAGTATGAAGTTGCTGTCTTATATATTCTATTTTCCCCCACTATATTTCATATAGTTAAAGATTTGTAACATAGTATGATTACTCTTCTTTATCAAGCTTGTAATACATTGCGGCTACTTGCAACTCATACTCCATTTCTTCTACAAAATTACGTAATTGCACCATCCAAGGAAATAAATTATTTAAATTTTCAATTCTAACTGTACATGAACACAATAATTTGTAATCACCTCGACGATATACAAGCACTTTTACCCCTACACCCATATCTTTCAAAATTGTTTCTTCAATCTTTCTATGTAGTCCATATAATAGTGGCCAAAGTTCTGTATGTTTAGCAAAGAATGAATCCAATCTTTTGGACATGTTCACTATATAGCAACTGGTTAAATTCTAAGCAAATATGTGAGCTGCAGGCTTTTATAATGCAACTAATGGAAAACAGGAGGAAGGGGGGGGGGCTAATTGCAATTTGGGGGGGGGGTTCAAGTTCAAGGTCAAGGTCAACAAACTTTAACTTATGTAGTAACCAGTAACTATTAACTCTCACACATGAGTTAAAAAACTCATATGCTTAATTGGTGTATTAGGTGGCTCTGAAAAGAGCCTTTTTGGGTTTAAAAAACCCTGCTTATCTTAAACAAATATTAAACCAATTATTGTACTCCTCATTTCCCCTAAAATCCTCAAACAACTCCGCCCATTGCCAAATGTATTCGGCGTTGTCTGCAGTCACATACAAAATTGGGCTACCAAGAAACAACACTGGTGATATAATTACTATTGTTCTGCCCAACTGCAACCAGTCCAATGCTTCCCACATGTATGGGTCAAGACTTTCTTCCAGGTCCAAAGTTACACAACGCAAATATTCAAATATCAATTGTTCATCTTCCTCAACTTCTTCCATTTCCTCTTGCTCAGATTCATCTTCCTCAACTTCTTCCATTTCCTCTAGCTCAGATTCATCTTCCTCCACTTCTTCCATTTTCTTTAGCTCAAATCGCCTGTTGTAAAAGTTTGAACCATCCAGCGGAGCCATGTTCACTGTACACCAGGTTAGCGGCCAATATCCCATACCCAGTTGCATAGCGGCTACTTATATAAGGCAAGAGAAAGTTGAGGAAGGGGAAAGGGAAGGGTGAGGGGGGGGGGTTAATTTTTATCTTTGGGGGGGGGGGTAAAGTTCAAGGTCATGTGAAAGTAGATCATGGGACTTAGAGTGACCAAAAAATAATGGGAGAGAAACGCAGCGCACTGTTATATAGCGCTGGTTTCTCTCCCATTATTTTTCTAACAAAATTTGGAAAAAGCTAATTCTTATCACTCTTTACTACGACCCCAGCGAGTCCAACCATCCGCACCTTTGTAGAGATAGTCTTTCTCATCAAGTGTTTTGATCGCTTTTTGGTTTCTCATAGGTACAGAGAGCTTAATTACCCATTTGTAGCCGTTACACCCTATTATAATTCTATTGCTCTTTTCTGTTCTACTTACAAAAAAGTACCTTAAACCTTCTCGCAATCTCTTCAACTTAGTAGCGGGGTAGGACTTGCTGGAAATCACAGTCGGTTGTGGCACAGAAATATGTTTTACAAGATGTACACGGCAATACTTTTCATTAAAAACACATTTCCTACCACAGACCGATCCTTTTTTAGAACCCCTAAGCAGCTTCTCAGTGCATTTACGAGGATTTTTAAATGCCCTGCGACGCTCTGCTTTTAATAATTGAAAACGCTCTGAAGGAGCAATTTTGAAAAAAGACTTTTTAACTTTAGAACTAGGAATGATAGGATTAATGGACTTTGGTTCAGGAATTGGTGTTATTAGTGGTGGTAATGAGGTGAAATTATGAATAGATTCTAGAATTGAAGGAGTATCAGAACGAACAGGAAGCTCCATCTGTGGTGACGTTGTAGGTGTAGGTTGGGGTTGTAGTGGTGGAGTTGCCGTAGGGTGTGTTGGTGATGGAGGTGGAGAAAAAATACTTCCAAGAACCGCCATGGCTTGGAGAAGAATATTTCCCGGAGCAGTTGTAGCAGATGTAGATGGTGGTGTATCCATCTGCCGCAGCATCGACTCCGGGACGTTCTTCAACTTCAGTCTCTTTGCCGGTTTCTTGTTAGCAGCTGGTGTGTTCATAGTAGGAGCAGGCACAGAAGTGGCAGCAGGAGCAGCAGGCGTAGTGATAGTAGTAGCAGAAGTTGTTGATAGAGACATGGTTCTGAAGTGGCAGCGTTAGCGGCTGGAATCAGAATAAACAGACATGTTAGCTAGCCCCGCTTATATAGGAATGCTGAGTGAAAGTGACCTCGGGGGGGGGGGGGGCTAATTGTAATTTTAAGGGGGGGGGGGGTTAATTACTTTAATTTAGGTCAAGGTCACCAAAAATAATAATGATCCAAAGTGATGGAGGCGGCCACGGCCGTCTCCACCACTCTGTATTCCTCAAACACTCCCAATCCCAACCCTATAGTTACGTCTTGCAAGGGATCCCAATTTTTTGCCCGCACGCACGTGGCGATCCAGTTTGGTGGGCTGTGATACGGGCGGTCGGCCTCGGGCCTGGGCACTGGACCTGACCATTCCAATTGTACAATAGGGAGTCTGGAACAGTTAATGCAAAACGCAACTCTAACCTCCTACCCTTAATCTAAACCCACCCAAATATAATTATTTCCTAACAAAAAATTAAAAATTTAAAAAAAAAAATAAAAAATGCGCTGCCTATGGCACAACACGCATGTCCCACCCATATTTAATGAAGTTCAACAGAACTTCTATAATTTAAATTTAAATTTAATCTACCCTCCTAACAGCTAGCTGTGAAAGGTTATTAGTACACACACACACACACACACGCACACACAAATACACAATAATTACATCAACACTCAACATTAAATGCATAAACACATTTTTTAAACATTAGCAATAATATAACACACCTTAATACTAACATCGCAATGCGCAAATTAAAACTTAAAAATAACACAACTTAAAACTAAAAAATAAATAACATTTTATACACACACAGTCACACACAACAAATATTAATATTAGAACCCTAACAGCAAGAATAACTCAAATATATATCGGCCGCCTATATATTTAAGTTACCCTTTGAGTTCGTCCCGAAGCTTCGCGTCCGGAGTTTCGGTACGAACTGCTTCTAAAATTCTCGACAGAATATTCGTAAACTTTCAAGATGGTGGGGGGAACTCGTAGGGGTTTGAGGGGCTTACAACGTTCGAAGTACAACTTCAATAGGAAATTTCCAAGCAACACTGTTTTATACACGTAGCGGCGATTATTACGAGTAGGTCATCGATAATTTAAGTGTTGTGTTGCGGCTTTCAATAATGTTGGCCAACATTTAATTATAATCTCCACCTAATCGAACCACAATTTTCCTTATAGCATTACACCATAGTTGTTCACTGCTATTAATTTAATAACAGTAGGAAATTATGTGTTCCCTTTCGCCCCTCAACTATGATTATTATCTATTGCCAACAGCAGACCTAAATTACCGTTACTCTATCAGTTTAATTTATCTTAAGTATATGTTGTATTATCTTAACCACAATAGTTACCGTTTGGTAACACCAAATTAGTATTACACAAGCTTAACTACTATTACCATTTCAACATAAAGTAAAAGTGAAAGGGGGGGGGGTTAATTACCCTATTTTTTGGGGGGGGGGGTCACTTTCATAATAATTACCACCTGCTGTTATAAATACCGTTACACGAGCAGCTGCGCCTCTTTTCACTCGCGGGACCCACAGCTGACACAACACCTCGGTAAGTCGCTACCGTCTAATAATATTATATATGCTTTCTTTTAACTTACTCCAATTAGGTCTACTTGTTTTTAACACCCCATGCATAACTTAGTTTTCAACTATTTCTTTTTTATTTACTATAAACACATATTACTCTCCCATTACCAATTTTTTTATTACTGCATAAATTAACGTCACATCAATATTATTTTTTGTTATTATTTAATATTTATATTCACCTGCTGCTAATTATTCATATTCACATCTGCTTTTTTTTTATTAAACTCTTAATTATATTTAATCCTTTTAAACATTTATAGTATTACATTACTGTTAGTCTTATCCATGGTGTTAACTTACCGTTTTTCACATTAATAACACATATAATTATTGCTGAACTATAATGTTTGTACAAATACTAGCTCTTACCTCATCAACTTATTAACAGATTGTTGTTTGCACTTGTGCAGCTCATAGCCAATTCATACAGAGTAACAAATTCCTTTTTTTTTCAACTAGATGTTATCTTAATATTTTTAACAAAATAGTTTTAAAGTGTTTCCCTCTCCCATTAATACAAACTATCGCAACTCTACCGAACAAATAACCGGGGTGACCGCAATCCCACCCTTTTTATCCCATCGGCTGAGGGGGGGAGGGTAGAGGAGGGGTTGTTCGTGACTCACAAATTGCTTAAATACGGGGTCGGTACCGCGAGCGTCTCATTTATTCGCCGGGTTCCGTAGGGTAAACTTCGGTCTTTACTTTTCTAACAATTTTCTAACTTACATTTCTTACTCTAAAACATGTGTTCGCGGTTAATATGCTAATCACTCTCTATATATTCAAACACATTTACAGACACTAACCATTTATCAGTTGGTTTTTTTTTACGCAGTGCACATTTAGTCACCACTATTACAATGGCTTCCCACACTTTACAGCTGAAACTTTTACGCACCAAACATATTTTACAAAAACAGTCTAACTACACAGTTTCAAGACCTCGTAATACATTCGCTAAACTTAAGAAACAGTTCAGCTTTCACCCCTTGTATTTTACAAGATCCAACCTTCGCAACAGTTATTCTACTGACACTATTTTGCAAACAGTCTTAACTGATATGCTGAAATATCAACATTACAATCTTGTCACACCTATTGATGATGTTATCCAGTTATTCTTATTCACTATATTACCGGGTTTATATAACCGTTCTTCATCACACACATCTCTCATTCTACTCTATCAACTCACAATATAACCATCTAGCAGCTCTTATTTCTTCAAGTTATGGACACACGGCAGGGTGCACCCATACAATCTCCAATAGTGACATCCACTACTAACGATAACAATGGTGGTGGTCCCACACAAAATTCGCCTACATACACTACCACCACCGACTCCCGACCCGTGCAGAGCAATTAAATCAACAGTACGGCTGCAAACGATGTAGAAGCCATCCTACGATCACTGGTAGGCTTTGATGAATGAATAAATTTATTTCCCGGAGCCCCACTCATCCCCAGACTTCCCACCTTTTTTAAAACCCCCTCCAGATGACCTTGACACACTTACCAACCCCTCCCCAAACCCCCCAAAAAACCCCCAAATCAACAACACACACCTGCCACTTACAACCGCTGACCTTGACCTGCGCCAGGACCGGCTATTCCCTTCTACTCCTGTGGCCATCAAGTTGCTTTTCAAAACATCGTTTTGAACTCTGGTCATCAAGTTGCTTTTTGAAACATCGCTTTGAACCCTGGTCATCCAGTTGCTTTATGAAACATCGTTTTGAATTCTGGTCATCAATTTGCTTTTTGAAACATCATTTTGAACTGTGGTAATCAAACTGATTTGCAAAACATCGTTTTGAACTCTGGTGATCAAGTTGCTTTTTAAAACATTGCTTTTAACTCCGGTCATCCAGTTGCTTTATGAAACATCGTTTTGAATTCTGGTCATCAAGTTGCTTTTTGAAACATCATTTTGAACTGTGGTAATCAAACTGATTTGCAAAACATCGTTTTGAACTCTGGTGATCAAGTTGCTTTTTAAAACATTGCTTTTAACTCCGGTCATCCAGTTGCTTTATGAAACATCGTTTTGAATTCTGGTCATCAAGTTGCTTTTTGAAACATCATTTTGAACTGTGGTAATCAAACTGATTTGCAAAACATCGCTTTGAACTCCGGTCATCCAGTTGCTTTATGAAACATTGTTTTGAGTTCTGGTCATCAAGCTGCTTTTCGAAACATATTTTTGAACTGTGGCCATTAACCTGCTTTGCAAACATCGTTTTGAACTTTGGACATGAAGTTGCTTTTCAAGTTATCTTTTTGAACTTTGGTCATTAAGCTGCTTTTCAAATTATCGTTTTGAACTTTGGTCATAAAGTTGCTTTGCAAAACATCGTCTTGAACTGTGGTAATCAAGTTGCTTTTTAAATTATCGTTTTGAACTCTTGTCATCAAGTTGCTTTTCGAAAGAACGTTTTAAACTCTGGTGATCAAGTTTCTTTTCGAAATATACATTTGAACTCTGGCCATCAAGTTGCTTTTTGAGTGTGTGTCTTGAACTGTGGTCATCAAATATCAAATATTAAAAACAATGTTTTGAACAGAGGTCATAAGGTTGACTTTCGAAACATCGGCTTGACCTTGGTCACCAAATTTGACCAAAAAAAGTTCATTATAAACTCTATTAATGAAATAACCTACTCTAAAAAAGTTTAAAATTTCCGAAAATGAGGGGTTTTTTTAATAAATACAAAAACAACACAAAACTAACTTTTAAGTTAAAATATATATTTAATGATTTATGTCCATTTCCAAGTAGAACAAACACAAGATCGTAGTTTATTTTCCATCCCTCTTTAAAATTCTGTGTAAATCTTTATTAAATGTTTGGAATACAATGACGATGTTTACAAAAACAGCAAGTAAAGTCAATTTCCCTTATATTATTTTATAGCATGACCCAACTTCTTAGTATTCAATTCGAAGTTGAAGAAAACATTGTTAACAGTAGCTTTATAATGGAATTTTATCTTTAAGTTTTGCAATTTCCTTTGAGAACTTCTATACAGACAATAACATGGTTAATGTAATATAACATGGTATTCAATTTTAATTTGTTTGTATTCTTGGGGATACATGGATTTGCTTAACTTCAACTAAAATTTTATGTAAATATATATGTATGAGAATCGTCTGTAAATATTTTATTACTAGCTGTTGCCAGTCACGGCTTCGCCCGTGATTGAATTTATTCTATGGGTAATAAAATCTTTTTAAAGAGCAACGAAATCTACTTTTTTAAGAATGACATTGAAACAATGAAGTAGTTTGAGTGGAGCTCTGAAGGAATTTCGCAAAACCTATTCTTGGTGAGAAAAGGTTTCTTAAATAATATAAATGGCCCTGACAATCTATGAGCAAATAGGAACGACCATGTCGAATTTCAACCCCGTAGGCTCTACAGTCATATTGAAGTCATGTGGGGCGGAGCCCTAAAGAACATAAAACACGAAATTTGCAAAACTGTTTTTTAGAGAATACCTTAGCAAAACGGAACGTTTACGTAAAATTTTGACCCGTAGAATCTAAGTTTTGAAAATTTGTAGGAAGGAGCCCTAAAGGAAATTTGCAAAATTGTTTCTTATTGATCACCTATGAGCGAAGAGGAACGTCCATGTCAAATTTAAAAAACGTTGGCCATTGATTAACTTTGAAGTCAGATGGGGTGGGGCCCTAGAGAACTTCAAAAACTATATTTACAAAACCATTTCGTAGTGATCACCTGTTAGCAAAACGGAACATCCACGTTAAATCTATACTCCCTAGAATCTATGGTAATCTTGAGGTTCTATGGGGTGGAGACCAAAAGGAAATTCGCAAAATTATTTCTTATGAGCAAAGAGGAACGTCCGATTCAAATTTAAACCCCGGAGGCCCTAGAGTAATTTTGAAGTCCTGTGGGGCGGAGCCCTAAAGAACTTCAAAAACTATATTTGCAAAACCATTCCTTAGGGAGCACCCATGAGCAAAAATAAACGTCCATGTCAATTTTCAACCCCGGAGGCCCTACAGAAATTCTGAAGTCCAGTGGGGCGGAGCCCTAAAGTACTTCAAAATCTATATTTGTAAAATAGTTTCTTAATAAATATCTATAAGCAAAGAGAATCGTCCATGGCAAATCTCAACACGTAGGCTATACAGTAATCGTGAGCTTGTTTGGGGCGGAGCCCTAAAGGGGATGTTTTAAGCATTTTTTTTTTTTTTTAGCACTTAAGAAAAAAGTGATCACTCCAAATTTCAACAGTGTAAGAGGTAAAGTAGGTTTCCTACTTTGTATTAAAAATTGCGGATAACGTTATATTGAAATTTTGAAGGCCTGTAGGGTGGAGCCCTGAAGGAATTTGGTTAAATCATTTCTTAGTGAGCACCTAAGAGGCAAGACGAACCTGTGTTTAAATTTTCAAGTAAATACGTTTGGTAGATCCTGAGATTTCATGATGAGTCAGTCAGTAATCACTCCCCGTCAGGTTTAGCTTGGACGCTAAGCTCACTCGCCGCAACAATCCTCTTTTTTTATTACCAATCTTCCCTCAATAATTTGAATGAGAATGTAAACAGCTGTTTACAAAATTAATATTCCTTAATGTAATCATATGTTCCAATAGAAAAATGTTGCTTCCATAAGAATAACATGGTAACTTTGAAGACGTGTGGGGCGGAGCCCTGAAGGAATTTCGCAAAATCGTTTCTTAGTGAGCACTTAAGAGGCAAGACGAACCTATGTTCAAAGTTTCAAGTAAATCCGTTCGGTAGTTCCTGAGATTTCGTGATGAGTCAGTGAGTGGGATTTCGCTTATATATATATATATATATATATAGATATTTACTCAGGTGAGTAGGATTATTTGAATATGTTGAAATATATGAAAACATTTTCAATAATTTGAGTAGGCTACATTAAATTATTTATTAGTTGTTGGTGTTTTGGATAGCTGGCCAGACTTAAGAACCAAGGCAGTGCTGTCGTTGGATTCGAATCCTTGATCTGCCCTGTAAATGTTATGGTAATGTTTACCTGTAATATCCTATTTTACCACCCACTTTATCTATGCATCCCACTAATAGAATAATATGTTGAGTGTTACACTTAGCACAAAAAAATAATAATAATAATAAAGGTATTAAACATACGAGTATGTATTAAATGCTTTAAAATCAACATGTATTGTAGTGAAAAAGATAATAACCAAAAGAGTAAAAAGTAAAAAGATACTAACTAATTCAAAGACAAACAAATGTTCTTCCTTCTTCGAATCAAACTAAAAATTTCTTATTAAAAAAACTGTTTACACAATGTTTTTCTTAGTAAAACGAATCAATGGTTGCCATCAGGTCAAAGAATTTCTACGAAATGTAAAATGAAGAATGGCGCTGCAACTAAGGCAATTATGTAGCGGGCAGTAAATGACTACATAAATAACTACTTTGTGTCACTGCACTCGGCAAAGTGGAAAACGTTTTAGCAGATTTAATTAACGATAAGCAAGCAGCCTTATTATGCAATTATATCATAAATTTTATTTTTAACGAAATCAACAAACACCATTATACATATCTAGTTATATATTATTTAATTACATTTGTATTTTTGTAGGCATATTTAATTTGTATGTTCGTACTCCGGCATAAGTACACAATACATAAAAAAAAAAATTTAAAATTTGATTGCGATACTATTTTGAATCATCTGTCTTAGTAAAGGAATAATTTTTTTATGATTTTTTTCATTTCTACTTTTTTAATCCTCATCACCAAAGTAATTCTAATTGAACTATTAGATAGATAAACACAGAATTAAAAACTTTGATGACAAACAATATCTTACATAAACATAAAAACGTACATGATTAAAATCAACAAGTTCATTTAGCCCCGATTCCGAATCATGATTAAAACGTTCTCCTGTAAAAGGATCAATTTACTTTTATAAAAGCGTGAAAGCGTCGTAACTAACTTATTGTTCCATTCAATATAATGTGTTAGTAGTCTCTTCAATTTTAATTATAAACATTCGGGTTTTTGTAATGGGGATTTAATACTGACTATAAGATACTGCCAGATTATTTTAAAGGGGAAATTTGAATTTTAAAATGTGTCAAGACACTTATATTTTTCTTGATACTTTTTCTAATTATATTAAATACAAATAATTAAGAATATGTGTAAAACCTTTTCCTAGTGTTTAGAACCTTCTACGGTTATTAAATCACAACCATACATGTTCATTGGTCAGATTAATGATTAAATAAGTTTTGAGCAGTAGCACATTGTTCTCTACGAAATTAAAAATTTTTTACAGATGGTCTGTTTGTTTGCTAAGCCTGGACCATATAAGCATTTATAATTAAATTTAATAGTTTGAATAATACGAAATGCCAGTTTTTCAAACAGTTTACATTCTGCATAGTACGCATATTAAATAAAAAAATTCTGACTTAAGCCATCTTTGTTTTATTTTTCCAGTATTTAAATAAATATTTTTAAGTAATTGCCACAAGAATTTTTTTGTATTTTGGGCAATAATAGACCAAAGTGTGACATAAGTAAATAGACGATTTTATTACTAAAGTCCTGCATTAGTCGAACAGGTAATTGAGTAATTGTTGTTGGTAGTGAAATTTACCTGAGATCTTAATTATTCATGAAAGAAACAAAGGTAAATGAAGCGATGGAACATACAAACACAAAGGTATTGCGTGTTAATGTGAAAGGTCGAGTTTAATGGTAAAAGATTAATTAATCATAATAATGAAAGTTTGTAAAACACCCTAATTTATAGTTAAATTTATTTTATAAACAAACTATTGCTTTCGCAAAGTTGTTCTTTACTTATGTTATCAACAATCAACAAATGTTATAGGAAGAACCAAATGAAAATATTTAAGGATTTGTCTAAATCTATAAGTATATGTTTTAATCCCTAGTTTCGAATTATTTAGAAAGTACCTGAATCGAGCATTTATCATAATGTGAGTTTAAACAAAACAAATTTTATACATATCTAATGGATATTTATAAATTAATATTTGAAAACAATATTATAATTTAAATTTGTAAATCGTTGTAGTAAGACGAATTAGTGGTTTGGACATTGCCTTTTTTTAAATAAGGCATTGAATAAAGATCCTCGTTTAATTTCATCGTCATGGATATGTATTAGAACACACTGCTCAAACATCTGCAGCGCAGTTGTTGAACAATAGACCAGGTCAGGGCTAAATGTTAATGACCCTCTAGTATATCATCAGAGGACTATATGTATATTTTAGGTTTTACTCAGTTAAAATAAAAATAAAAACATGGTTTTAGTATTAATGTAAATTTTACAATTTTTCAGTTAATTTTGCTTGAATACTGAAGGGCATAATAAAAGCAATGAATGCTTGCACATATTTGGCAACGAAATTATTTCGAAGTAATTAAGGAATGTCAATTCATTAATTCGTGTTAATTCATTGGCACGATGGACGTATTTTATTATCTTAAGACTACTCGGAATTTATTTACTAAAACGCAAGGAAATGCAAAGTTTTAATAATGAAAAACAATAACATTCAGTAAAATTAATAAACAACTTCAATAACTTTTGACATATAAAATTACAGCAAAGGATAAATGTAAATTATTTCAAGTATATTTTAATTATTTTACCTTAAAAAGTCTGTAAAAATCTATATCGTTTTAAAAATGTAAATATAACTATGGAACATTCAATTTATGTTTGAAAAGTAATGAATAAATAAAAATTCAACACGTATTGTCCTTACGTTTAAACTCAATGCAGTTCATTTGAAAAAAATGTGATATTATATTTGAATTGTTAAATTGCATAAATTTATTAGTTATTGGTTAAAAAAGACAAATCTAACAGCAACACAGTGAAGCCACTAGCCTCACATCCTGGGCCTTCATCATCACACAGCTGATGTAGGCACTGGTCCAGCATATGTTGTCAATGGTTACCTGTTCATACCATTCACAGGTAATGTTCATTCTGTTCAGAAGCACAGAGACATATGGTATTCCGTTTCTTTAATTATTATAGGTCAATGTCAATGTTATGAACAAATAATTCTCCTAATATCATTTAAATAGTTTTTTGATAGCGACAAACGAATTACGTACTTCTTGAAAACTGAATGGGTAACTGGATGTTAGTTAGTAACGAGACAGGGGTTTGGACCGTTCCACAAAAGATTGTGTGTATAAGATGCCTTAGACATAGATATACACAAAAAATATTTTTTTACAATAATTGCAATACAAGGGATTACTATCATACCGTCAACAATTCACGTTTCCTGTTAAAACGCAATTTACTAAATACATTTCATTAATTAAGACTAAACATAAATTAATTAAAAGTTATAGTACTGAACTCAAGCTTTTAAAAGTCATTTTACCTTTTAAGTAAGAAAATAAAGTCCCTTACGTTATAAATGAGTTAACAAATAAAGGTTCTGTAGAATAGAAACGATTTTACTGGAATAATTTCTATCAAATAGTGTGAAAATAGTTTAATATTATTACTAAAAACGTATACATTTAATGAAATATATATATATAGTTTTTTATTCTACACTATCACCACTAATTCTTTAAAAAATCAATATATAATACGTCGATAAAAATAGTGGTTAGTTAAAAAAGCTGTTAAAAATGTGAATTCAAACATACCTTTAAAACATGGAAAATGTTGTCTTAAGATGTTGGTTGATGTAATTTTTTTCTGTAATATATATGTTTGTAAATGAAAAAAAAAAAAATTGGAATGTAATATTGGAAATAATATAAAATTAAATAAATTGTCTCATCAAAAGTATTCATCGTACCAGTTTTTTAGTAACGTACGTTATCATTTTAATGGTAAATATTTAGAGTAAGTTTATTACCTTCATTTCAAATCTATGAACTACTGTACTGTTAAGATAAGCTCAACAATCAAACTTAAACAGTTTGATCTAGTTTCGTAGTTGCAATAAACTAGATACCATCCTCTCCGAACAGATTATTGGTATAGTTTTGAGCCATTGGGGAATATTTTGATATAATTTTTGTAAGATATGTATAAAACATTAGATATATTAGTTATATATTATTTTTATGATATTTATATTTTCAGTGACACTAATAGAGTGTTTGTAATTATTTATATATTATAACATTTGGTAAACGTACAAGTAAAAAATAAAAAAAATAAATATAAATAAACTTTTCCAAACCCCATAATGGAAACACTGATAAAACACTGAAAAAATTAGGGTGCCCCAAAGGAAATGTTCTTTTTCAATTTTATTACATACTTAATTTTTTATAGCATTAGCATGGGTCATAAACAAATTCATTTTATTACAGAGGTACTTTAAAATGAAAACACAAGTAAAATATAAAAAAGTGTCTTTATTCATTATCATGAATAAATAAACAATTTCATGTGTAACTTTACAAAAATTACAATCACTTCACATTCATGGTGAATTGTATATGATTTAAATAACTTTTGTGTGGAACATAAAAATGTATACACTTTTGCAACAAAGTATGTTTTATATCAGATACTAGAGAGTCAAATCTACATGATTGTAATCCAAAGTATCCAGGTCCGAGGTAGTTCCCAATTCTACTCACCACCCTCGTCCACCCTACTGTTGTAGTTTGTGTTTGGACGTGATCTTAGAAGTTCTTAACGAACCCCCGGCACGTTGCAGCACTACATATACCTCTAGCACATACCTAATGGTATCTTAAGTTACTTGTCTATCTTTATATCCAGTGCGTGTTTTGAAACTTTTAAACTCAATAACAAAATTACCAATGAGTTAGTGTGTACGTGATAATAATGCTCGTACTGGACACCTCCCTTCATGTGCTTAAACATTAACGATTCACTGTTACAGATTTTTCAAACAAAGCTGTGGAAGAAGGCAACATATTTAAGTTTAAATTCAATTATAGTCAGTGATATATTTTAGAACTTTAATCTTTATTTTAACTTTATTTAGACTTGGAATAATTTTAGTAAATCAACAACTTATTTCATTAATTTATCAGTTTTGTTAATCTAGGAATTTTAAGTTATTATCTAGCTATTTATAATATTCGTTGTTAAAAGTGAAACCATTGGTCAAGTTATATGTTCATCAATAATACGTGATCAATCAATTAGCGAAGGTTAATGAAGCTCGCAACCTAATGCGAGAGTTGATTTAACATCTCCCTGCCATTAAAACCTACCGAGATGATTAAAATCTGATTGACAAATATTGATTCAATACATGGGGAACTCGAAATTATAGAACTAGTTTGTGAGTTTAATTGTACATTAGTTAAGAGTTAAAATACGCTAAATGTAACAATTATTTACACATAGTTTTTTTATGTCGTTAATTATGAATAATATCATACACGTGAAGAAATTATAACTCACATCTTCTACTATTCCTACTACTTAAGGAACTCTAGTCTCAAAATGTTGATAAGAAGAGTAAATATACTAAGCGATTGCGCTTGTCATAAGATTGTTTGCAAAGGCAGGTTCCTTGAGAAAAAAAACTTGCCTTTTTCTGGCACGTAATTTCTGATTTAATTATTAAGGATATTATTACAAAAAGTATAGAGAAATAACCCTATGTAACAAAAATCATAAAATTTCTTACATATTAATACACTAAACTATAACAGTTTTTCCTTATAAAGCCTAATTCGGATTTACTATCCTTCCCAATTATTTAAACACAATAATTTATGCAATGTTTTATTAATAAATATTTTTTGTGAGGTATAAGGTAGTGTAGTCTACTCTTTGTGTAGTATACTGTTTAATGTTTAAGTTCGAGATGAATTTGAAGGATCGCCAATATTGAAATCCCTAGTTTCAACGTTGCCACGTTATAAATGACTTACCATATAACCACTATAGCACTATAGTAATTAGCATAATTCAAATACAAGTTCAGTTTGAGTTGCTTGGAACACTTGCAGGTATTAAATCACTCGGTAGACAACAGAGTTTGTTGTAGGGCTACATAACTGAGAGAGTTTAAACTTCTGAATTATAATCTTCAGCCTTCTCGTATGTATTGAATAAGTTCGCATACCACAGATTCTAAGAAAGGGGTTTTAAATGGAACTATAAAATTTAAAAGAAATCATCCATTTAATATCAATTTGTAAATTAAGTATTAATCATTCCTATGTATAAGATTTATCTATTTTAATTTTAGTAAAACATAAATTATACTAGACTTATGAATATAATCAATTTAATAATATAAGTAGTTATTTAATTTTACATTCTTGTGTATGGACTTTTTACATAGCAACAGAAATTTGCAGAAAAAGTGCTTGTTAAAAGTTTTTTAAATACAGTTGATATGCATTTATGTAGATTAGTTAGAATAATTAGTTAGATTTATATGTATTAATGTTAGATTTGTAAGAGAAACTATTAAAGGGCTGCTGTTAAAACCGACACACCCCTGTAAATTTGGTCCTTAGGAGCGATCAGGAAATCTATCTAATACTTTGTAAAATAAGAAAATATATTTTGGTTTTTTTTAATGTATTATTATTGTAAAACTAAAATCAATAAAATTAACATAAGAATGTCTTAAAATAATAATAGCTCTGTATGTTTTATATTAATTTGTAAACATTTAAAGATTTGGCCTTAGTCATAAAGTATTAATTAATTCATGTAGGCCCTACATACCCGGAAATGCAAACTCTATTTAAAAAAACTCTACGATGTAGCAACTGTTTTATTACGATAAAATCTTTTTCCGAAACCAAATAATTTATCTTATATTTCTGTGTTTATCAACAGCTATTAAATTAATTATAATCTCAATTTAATATAAGGGTGTATACAATTCCTAAGGTGCATTACTTTTAAACATAATTATTTTCCATAAAATATTCCTAAATAATTACTCACTCATTCAAATACTATGAAACATTTAACTTAACAGGCAGATTTAATTTATTTTGAGGAATACTTAAGGTGTCACATAAACTTATTTAAAGTAAAACGTTAGAAATTTTACAACCTAAAGGCAGAGTCTCTTCACCTTGAAAACAAACTTTGAATCTTTCTTCACATGCTTGGAACACTTTGCTTACTTAAATATCTCCTCTTGGTACCATAACTTTAAAACAAGTTTTAAATTTAAGGTGTTTAATAAAAAAATAAGTTCCCATAGCACTATGTCAAAATCTGCAGCTGAGGGTGCACATTTATTTTATTTTTAAAATGAAGTAGACTGAAAAACTTTAAATTAGCTTAAACAGTTTAAAAATCAGACGAATATAAATTAAGTAGTTTTTATACCTATTTTAATGACGTTATATTTTAGGTACTTGCTTTAAAAAATCGCAGTTAATATTAACAGTATAATCCTAATATGTAGTTTCAACATATTTTTGAATTTTTTTATTCTTTCCCAACGATTAACTTAGGACGGTTATGAAAACTAAATGGCTCTTTTCTAATTTTATTTTTAAAGGCAGGTTACTGATAATTTGTAAAGGTTGGTGTTATTAAATTTGAATTTTAAAATTTTCAACCAGCCTCGTGAGACTGAATATTTTAAAGTTGTGGTAATAAACATTGTGGTCTGTGGTCTGAAATGAATTATTGCCAGCCTGTTTATTTGTATATCTACGGCTGGCGAGTTTGGATAGTGTTAACCGCATATGATGATGTGGTCCTTGACAATTGATTGGATTACCATATTATTAGGTTTAGAGTTTTTAGTTTAGCTGAATGCAAAATATAAAGGGTGTCTCTAAAGTAGATTACCAAACTATTCACCCCGATATAGACCATTTTGTTTTTTCCACTCAATACTTTTTAATTCGGTGACGGATTTACGTATGAATTTCATAAAATGGACCTTTATAGTACCAATCTTGGTTTCCACAATAAATATTATTTTTCCTATGTGTATTTTCAAAATAGCAATCATAAAAAATATTAGACTCAAATATCTTACAACCAATACATTTTATAAAAATTTTACATGGCATAATAAAGTTGACAATTTTTTTATATCTGACCAATAATAACAAGCTTATAAGAACTTCCTTACACATGAAGAAAGTATACTTTAGATTAGTCTATTTTAGAGTATACATAATTAATAATAAACTAATGCATGTTTACGTACTAGACTTACAATTTATATAGATTTAAACAACCATTCACATATTTTTTCCGTTTATTTTTTTAGTTTTAAAACTTTAAACATCTATTTATGTTCTAATTTAATTTCAATTCAAATTGAGTAAAAGCGTCAGTATTAGAATTGTCATATTTTCCATCCCTAAAATTATATGGTAATTTTTCATTCCTTCTTCAAATACTCTTCAAATGACTCAACCAAACATATACTTGTTTATTTTAAAACTAAATTGTCCAAGTATCGTTAGCCTCATGGTGTAAACCACGAATGGCAAGTTTAAGGAGTTTGGAGTTTTTGGTTACCAGTTAAAGTATCTGTTTACTCTGAAATATACCTTACTACTTATACCAGCTCGTCTGAGCCATTGAACTCTTAATATATTTTAAGTGTTCAGCTGCTATAATAAACTGTTTTGTATCCTAAATATATTTTATCACATAATTAAATGTTTGTTATGCTATTTATTATTTTAATTAAAAATAACTATTAACAACTGCTATTAAATACTAATTAACATAAAATCAGTATTATCAATGACTGTTAATCTACCGTCAGCGCTATAGTAACATCATTCGAGAGTGAGTGAGTTTTCTGTTAACGTGTAATGTGTACGTTTACGACTCTCCTACATCTCGTTAATGTAATGATAGTAGAGGGGGCGTAATCACGCTACAGCCAAGGGGCCATTAGGGTATAAAACCAGTCATACAACTTATAACATGTACTTTCAAAGAGAATACAAAATATATTTTTCGTAGTTAAGTATTTAATATACATATTAAAATGTGTTTGCACTGTTCTCTAAATGAACGAAAATTTTATACATTCCTGAAGAAGGCATTACTGACAATTTTTCACAATGTCTTATATCAAAAATTGTTATAATTTTTTTATTTTTTATATTTTTTTTATTGCTGATCATAATCTATCTTCTATTTATCGTGTATTATTACATTTAAACAATTATTTGATATATATTTGACATTATGCTTTTAAGATCGAGGTGTCATATATCTTTGTCTCTTTAAAAAAAAAAAAAAAACAAACAATAAATGCATTCTAAAATATTAATAAAGCATAACATTTATTGAGACTTCACTTCTTTTTATATACATAGATAATGAATAAAAATATCGTGTTTTTAATCAAAGCACGGATGACATAAGCTATTTTAAGGCATGAAATAAATAATATGGATTTTGAAATATTGAATTTTTTTAATATCGCGTTATCAAGTGAGTATGAATAAACATCAGGACCAAAGACTCGAAATGGATGAAATGGTCTGTTTTGCATGTTGACCCAGATTGAAGCCGCGATACTGTTTGAAATGAAATAAATGATATATATCAATGTCAAACAAATTGAAATGAGCTCTAACTATATAATTTTAAAATTACAATATAAAAATGCTATATCTTTCAGCTATTTTTCTCTGTGAATCCTTTTGAAAATACGAAGAGAAGTATCTTAAAACTATTAAAACTATTTAAACTATTTCATCTGGTCAAGCGTTTCGAAAAAGTATACTACTGTAAAAATATTAAACCAGATAATCATTGAAAATAATGAAGTGTATATTCAGCAAAATGATAAACTAATAAATACACATGCTATTTACCTTGTTAAAACCCTTGGGTGAAAAATAACTCCCTCAACCATCCGCGTGGCAAGTCGTAAAAGTTTTAATTACTTGTTGTTGATTTAAAACACCTCTTCTCCTTTAGATTTGAAATTCATGTCTCATTTCACACTTAAAAATTTAATTTCAAGTTTATAATTGAAAACATATTATAGTTGTTTATTTTATCTTAAATGTTGTTTCATATATGATTATTTGTTAAATTATAAAATTTTTTAATTGCAGCACTCTCGGTTGTATTTTTACTCAACAGAAGGTATATTATAAAATTAAATAAACGAATAGGTCATTATAATAACACATAAAGGCGTTTTTTATGTTATTAAAATAAGAAATGTTAGGGTCTTTTTACGTTTATATTTTCATCTCGTGTAAATAATAAGTGATAATATTAATAAAAAAAGTTTTTCTTATAATAGATATGTATTGTATATATGTATTTGTTTTCATTACTATGAATATTTACGAAACAGAATTGGTACTATATTTGTCGTATGTATTCAAATTAAGTATGTTTTGTCGGTTAGTTAATATATTTTTTCACTAGTTTGAATATATAATATTTTAATCATATAGCCTTTTTCGAAGCAATAAAAAGTATCAATATCATTATTTAACCTTGAGCTCAAAACTTTAATATTAACGTATTCTTTGCTATCAACAGACTCAGGACTGTATTATATTTGTTATTTTGAGGTAACATAACATTTTGCGGTTGAGTAAAAGAGCCAGTGTATGCAACTTCATAGCAGTAAAAACTAACATAAAAATATTTATAATTATAATAATTTACATCCTTCACTATAATGAAAATACCAATCGTATGTTAGTAATTCTGAAAGTACGCCGATGTTTTAATTGTATATTTATTTGTATTTGTTGTTTTTTATTCCAATAAGTAGTTTTATTAAAAATAGATTAAGTAAAATTACACAATTTAAGTAATTATAACTTATAATTGCACTGTTTAATTCAATTTTTTATCGAGCAGTAAGAGTAAACATGTTTGTTGTGTATAGTTCGAATGGCTTTAGTGGCTAATAAAGGATTTATGACTCATAACTTGCAAAACATGCGATGGGGTGATTTGTCTTAGAAAATGTACAAATAAACGTCTTAAATGACTATGAAAAATAAATTGAGGTAAATCTATTTCATGCTATATACTCATTTGATATATTTTCAGGTTTTATTTACCTGTTAACGCAAAACTTTTTAGCCTAAAAATGTATTGGATTTAACAATTACTTACCCGTACTTACTTTTAGTAACAAAATATATTTTAGTTGTTAAAAGTGGTTCCTAGGCTTTCACCGATATAACATAAACATTTCAATTTTGCCAGAAGTACGCCTGTAATGTTAAGGTAATGTTTTGGACAAATAATATTCATATGAACATGGTATATATTAATAAGTAACAAATCCTCCAAATCAATTTGAAACTCTTAGATTCCCAAGCGTTTTTTCTTTACAATTTTATCACTTTTTATATATTTTACATAAAGCTACAACATTTTAATTGAAAGAAATAAAATTTTCTATTCGTACTTTTTTAATATGAAGCTTCAAGTCAAGAGGGGTTGTGAGTTCTCGCATATCGACCGTGGTGAGTACACCACGCTAAGCAGCGATCACTCTGCCTTCAAGTGATTGACAACTCCTTTAATACTAGTGGAGTCACAGTGGAAAAGTATTTTAACTTATACAAGCATCTAAAATCAGTTTATGGCACACAAAATATGAAGTGTAACATGAAATAACGATGTAGTATTGCACGTAAAAATGAAAACAACGCTATTAAACTTTTGATGAATACCCACTTAACTTAGGAAATGCTCATTTAAGGTACAGTAAAAAAGGACGTAAACTTTGGAAAGAAATAAAACTGCCAGAATATCTATTTAAGTACTAATACTATGAATTACATAAAAATTAATATCGTATACCCATTAGTCAAAGAGGCACACCTTCAATAAAGCCTAAATGAATAATAACGATAATTGAAAAAATACACAACATCAACATAGTACAAGTTACCTAAAACCCTAATGTTATTGTTAAAGATCTCTTAACAAATAGAACAGATTTTTTTCATTATTTTATTTCTTTATGTATTTATTTATTTTAAAATGGCTTTTTCATGTTAACTTAGAGTCAACGATCAGACCCAGATCGAATTTGCATCATAATTAAAGCAAATTATTAATTAAGTTGAATTGCAAATTAATTAAGTTGAAAAGTTTAAGCAAATTGAACTAGAACTGAAAATGAATTAATGATGAACTTAATGATGAACTAAACTTAATGATTAACTTAATGATTAAATTAATTAACTTAATGATTAATGATTAACTTAATGATTAACTAAATTAATGATTAATGAACTTAATGATGAACTAAACTGATTAATGATGAATTTATGAATTAATGAATGAACTTTAAACTGAAAAGAACTAAGCAAATTAATTAAGTTGAAAAGTTTTTTAATAGGAAAATCTTAATAGTAGTGTGTTTTGGCCACTTTTAAAATCGACCACGTGCCCACCGAGCACGTGACGTGGCAGCTGGCGCCAGCTGCCATGTCATATAGCTTCCGGTGGGGGGCAGAGGGTATATATCAGATGCTGTCGCCATATGCCATGCCATATAGTTTCCGGCTGGGCAGATGGTGAAATAATCAATGGGGGGTGGAGATGGCGAGAGCACAGGCCCTCGCTAATTGGCCCATAAATTAACCAGGTGCAGCTGGCGAGGGTAAGGTGACGGGGAAGGTTGGAGGGGTTAGAATTTAAGAATAAAATTTTTCATAGGCGAGGGTAGGATTCGAACCCGGCCCGCTGGCGTGTGAGGCCAGCGCTCTACCATTTAGCTACCGAGGTACTTGGTGAAAGGTAGTTTAAATGTGTCTGATAATATTGTGCCTGTGGTTCGCTTCTTGTCCACCAGAGAGCAGCACGTACTACGACTGCGGCAAGTTTCAAATTCCGCCACCAGAGTTCAGCATGTACTAGGGCTGCAGCTAGTTCACTATTTCTCCAACAGATAGCAGCACGTGTTATGGCTGCACCCAATTTACCCCAAAATATCCCCACAAATTACCCAAATTACCCTGGAATTCCCCAAAATACCCTGCAATTTCCCAAATTTCCTCGCAGTCTTACCAACTTATGTCATTCACTATAAAACAAGAACATATGAAATGCTGGGGTATATACTATAAAAAGTGGATAAAACCCAAAACTGTTGGCAATACAGTATATAAAATCAACCAACTTACGTCATTCACTATAAAACAAGATCACCTGGATCGCCCGGAACAAGAACATATGAAATGCTGGGGGCTATACTATAAAAAGTGAATAAAACCCAAAGATGGCTGCAATACAGTATATAAAATCAACCAACTTATGTCATTTGCTAATCAACAGTTATACTATATGAAATGTACCTGTGGCTAGTTCTCAGCGTCAATGGCTATAACGTCAAATGTACATAATCAACGGTTATACTATATAAAATGAAAACTCTACTATTTATTTAATATACACCAATGACTATAATGTTAAATCTAGTTATACTATATGAAATGTGCCCAAGGCTATACTATATATATTATGCATTGATGACTTTACGTTAAATATACGCGATCAATGCTTATACTATATGAAATGCATTCGCCGCTATACTATACAAAATATCAATGAATATAATGTTAAATAAACATGATCAACGCTTATACTATATGAAATGTACCTGTGACTAGTTCTCTGCATCAATGGCTATAATGTAAAATGTATATAATCAATGGTTACACTGTATAAAATGAAAATGCTACTTTACTATATAATATACATAAATGACTATAATGTTAAATATTTCTAATTTAGTTATACTATATGAAATGTGTCCAAGGCTATTCTATAAAAAGTGAATAAAACCCAAAAATGTTGGCTATACAGTACATAAAATCAATGGCTAGAAGCTGTTAAGCAACCAACAACGTTATTATACTATATACGACGCATACAGTACTATATAAAGTGAATAACATGCAAACTTCAGTTTAAAAAAAACATAAAAATCGCTAATATCTCGAAAACGGTGCGTCCTAGAGGTCCGGGGACCCAAAAAAACTACCTACTACGTAATAGAGGTACCCCCCAGGGGGTGGATACCCATAATTAAAAAATTAACCAAAATGTTGCTGATTGCATCTAAAAAATGAAGGGGCAATGAAGGGGCAAAACTTTGATATTCCATATCTTAGGAACGGCTCTATGTATTAACTTCATAGTTGGTATGTGTGTACACTTACTTGCTGTCTACAAATGCATGGCAAAAGGTATCCAAAAAATGAAGGCGCAAAAAAGTTTTATTTTATATCTTTTGAATGGCAATATGTATTTATTTCAAACTTGGTATGTGTATACATGTAATGTTAACATGTAATAAAATGCTAAAAATAACTTTCCAGATCTAAGGTCAAACAGTCAAAAATAAAAAAAATCCTAAAATTAACATTATTATTGTCCTTCGCTAGCGTAGAGCTTTACCTTTGAGTCACTAGGCATTTGAAATTATTAGTATGTGTGTACACTTATTTGGTGTCTACAAATGCATGGCACAAGGTATCCAAAAAATGAAGGCGCAAAACAGTTTTATTTTATATCTTTTAAATGGCATTATGGATTAACTTCTTACTTGGTATATAGGTTGGTATGAGTAAACATTAATTGTTTACCATTGCGTGGTGGGGTGCATCCAAAAAAAAAATGAAGGGGCAAAACTTAAATATTGTATATCTCAGGATTGGCTGGACCAATTAACTTCTTACTTGGTACTTAGGTTGGTATGAGTAAACATTAAATGTTTACCATTGCGTGGCGAAGTGCATCCAAAAAATGAAGGGGCAAAACTTAAAAATTGTTTATCTCAGGATTGGGTGGATCGATTAACTTCTTATTTGGTATGTAGGTTGGTATAAGTAAACATTAAATGTTAACCATTGCGTGGCGGGGTGCAATTAAAAAATGAAGGGGCACAACTTAAATACTGTATATCTCAGGATTGGCTGGACCAATTAACTTCTTACTTGGTATGTAGGTTGGTATGAGTAAACATTAAATGTTTACCATTGCGTGGCGAAGTGCATCCAAAAAATGAAGGGGCAAAACTTAAATATTGTATATCTCAGGAGTGGCTGGACCAATTAACTTCTTACTTCGTATATAGGTAGGTATGGGTAAACATTAAATGTTTACCATTGCGTGGCGGGGTGCATCCAAAAAAATTAGGGGGCAAAACTTAAATATTGTATATCTTAGGAGTGGCTGAACCGATTAACTTCTTACTTGGTATATAGGTTGCTATGAGTAAACATTAATTGTTTACCATTGCGTGGCAGGGTGCATCAAAAAAATGAAGGGGCAAAACCGAAATATTGTATATCTCCCGAGTGGCAAGACCGATTAACTTCTTACTTGGTATGTAGGTTGGTATGAATAAATATTAAATGTTTATAATTGTGTGGCGGGTTGCATCCAAAAAATGATGGGGCAAAACTTAAATATTGTATACCTCAGGAGTGGCTGGTCCGATTAAATTCTTACTTGGTATGTAGGTGTATTTGAGTAAACATTAATTGTTTACCATTGCGTGGCAGGATGCATCCAAAAAATGAAGGGGTTAAACTGTAATATTTTATATCTTAGGATTGGCTGGACCGATAAACTTGTTAGTTCTTATGTAGGTGTGTATAAATAAACATTAATTGTTTACAATTGCATGGCGGGGTGCATCCAAAAAATTAAGGGGCAAAATTTAAATATTGTACATCTCAGAAGTGGTTGATCCAATTATCGTCAGACATGGTATGTGTGTACATGTAGCTATAATTAAAGGTAGCACCGTTTTGGTGCTACCTTCGATTTACTATTTTTATAGAATGGTGGGTGAAAAAATTCTTTAGGTTTTCAAGGAACACTATTAATTATTGGTTTAAGGACAGACTACTATAGATGTGTGTATACATGTAAATTCCTAGCAAAACCTTAGTTTTAACGATTAAGGTAATTTGGAGACTTCTAACTGGATTAAACCCATAGTTAAAGGTAGCATCGTTTTTGTGGTTCCTTTGATGTATTATTTTTTATTGATTTTTATATGATAAACTTTCTTTAGGTTTTTAAGCAACACTTTTAAGTTTTTGTTTAATGTGAAACTACTAGATATGTTTATGTATGTATAAATTCTTAACAAAACTTTAGTTTCACCATTAAAGTTGATTTGGAAAACTTCTAATTGAGCTTTACCCATTTATTAAATGTTGCTACTTAAAGGTAACACTGTTTTAGTGCTAACTTTGATGTAGTATTTTTATATGCAAAATTTTGCTTCAGGTTTTTAAAACAACACGTTTAATTATTGCTTTAAAGTCAAACGATCAAATATGTTTTTTATCTACGTGAATTTCTAACAAATTGTTAGTTTTAACCTTAAACGTGATTTGGAAACTTCTAATTGAGCTCAACCCATTTAAATGCTGCTACTTAAAGATACCACCATTTTGGTGCTACTTTTTATCTACTAAATTCATTTGTAAAATTTTGCAATAGGTTTTTAAACAACAATTTTTAGTTTTAACCTTAAACTTTATTTTGAAACTTTTAATTGAGCTTAACCCATTTAAATGTTACTACTTAAAGATAGCACCATTTTGGTGCTACCTTTGATGTTCTATTTCTATATGTAAAATTTTGCAACAGGTTTTCAAACAACACTTTTAAGTAATGTTTTAAGGCCAAACCAATAAATATATTTTTTATCTATGTGAATTCTTAACAAAACTTTTGTTACTAATTGAATGGTGATATAGGAATTTCTATTTTTAGCCAGATATTGGACCACCGTTTTGTTGCTACCTTTAATGTACTATTTTAATAGTGTCTTTTATGTGTAAATTTTAACCTAATTAGTTCTGTATTTAATTTTATTATTGTTTTGAACATTTGTCTTTTAGTCAAGCAAACGTCGTTTTGATGTTTAAAAAAATCATTTGTAGCACATATATGTAAAACTAATATTTTTAAATTCAATCCATTAAATGAATATAAATGTGACATTAATGTAAGATGTGTTAATAATCAGTTTAGATACATTATTCAGAAAATTGTCAAAAAATTCAAATTTATCATGTTACTGTGTATGTGCAGCACTTTCCCTTATTTTTGCACTCGTAGTTGCACTTCAGCATTTATAAAAGTGGTTTGTTGAGCGTGCCCCTTATTATTGATGAATCTTTACAAGAAATGTTTAAAATAAAACATAGAATTGTGTACGCGCAGGTTTTCCACCACTCTTCATCGGGTATATAAGCAGCTCGGTTAACCACGTACTTCATTGTTTGGTGAACTTTTGCCGAGTGAACGGCTTATTCACAATTTCGGTTTTTCCGGATATTTAAATCTGTATGCTATTTTGTAATATTCAATTAATATTGAAAGTAAATAGAAAAATAAACGACTTCACTATGTCTGCACTGCAGTGTTACATGTTTGATAATAAGCCCGTAGCTGTATTATTTGATCGTGAAAACAATCCATGGTTTAAGGCTAATGATATATCAGAGATTCTAGAATACAAAAGACCGCGAAAAGCAATAAATGATCTAGTTAAGGAAAAATATAAAAAGTTGCGTAAGGATATAAATGAAACTAGTTCGGTTTTACCCTATAATTTTCAAGAAAGAACCGTATTCATAAATGAACCAGGTTTATATTCCTTAATTATATCGTCTAAGATGAAAATAGCTAAACGCTTTCAAGATTGGGTGTTTGAAGAAATCCTACCATCAATTCGCAAGTATGGAGAGTATAAAATTAAAAGAGAAAACCTTAAGTTGACTCACTCCTTACATAAAGTGTTGGCAAATAATCAAAAACTAATTGAAACGTTAGTTGATCAAATGCCTAAGGTTGCTGTTATGCCTGATGATATGGACTTAAAACATATCTTTTGTGTACTGGAAAAAACACATACTATGGAAAGTATGGAGTAATTGAGTACAAGTGTATTCGTACAGAAAGAAGACGATTTAAAAGAGCATTGAAGAAAGCTAAGAAAGATGGTTTTGTACCAAGTTTTACAAGATATTCTATACCAAACAGTATAAATATACTGAATAAAGCTAAGGAGGTTATGCATGATTATGGTATGCATTATGAATCTTCTTTAAATAACATATTGACACCCCATAATTTTGTAAATATTGTTAAAATTGTTCTTAATGAATAAACTGTATGAATGTATGTGTGAATGTGAGACTTATCAGATTGAGAAGTTAAGGTATTTACTTTGGCTACTCCTTCGAAAAGTCTGGTTTGAGTGAAGGTCACTGGCGCGGTCGACTAAAAGACCCGTAAACCATATGTATGTGTGTGCAAGTGTGGAAAACGACGTACACCCACCTCCTCGTGGTGTTTTCTGGGTAACGCTAAGAGGTGTACAACTAATACCTTGTAAACCACATGGATTTGTTATTTATTTATTTCTTAATGTATTCATAGCTATTTATAGAAATAAATTTTATTTAAAAGAAATTTGTAACAGTTTAAATTAAACAAATTTAAAGCATTTTAAATACATACAATTTATAAATGTTGTAGCAAAACATTTCATGCTTTACTAATAATAATTATAGATGAAATCGGTAGAATGTATATATTAATTAATATATAAAAATATAAGTCTTGTAATTAATGAAGCTAGAAAAAAGAAATAAAGATAGCATCAAATAAGTGTTACTTTACAAAATAGTAAAACCAAAAATGCAATAAACTCTTAGATTATGCACAATTTGAAGGTAGCATCCAATCGGTGTAAATAGATATAAAGGGAAAAGGCTTTCAACTAAAAATACAATAAACACTGGTTTTAAGACCTATATTTAGGTAGCACCTAATTAGCTTCATATATGTCAAAGTGAAAAGGATTTTTATCTGTATACTACAATTAACCTGTTTATACTTTATAGTTATAAGTTAATATGGAAAATGTCAAACCTATTTGTTTTTGTTTACAAATAATGAAGAAAAAATCCAATAAACACTTGTGTTTAAGATACAAATGCTGGATGTTTAAGATACGAATCAGTGCTACCTTTAAATAGAGTAAAAGCCTTATACATGCAAAAAATGGAAAAATTATTTGCCTAAATATTATATTTAACATGTTTTTTTTTACTTCAAACTAAGGTGTTAATAAACCGAATTTGAACCATAAAAAAATATAGTAATGAAGTTAATACATACAATATATACTGGGTTTTAAGACCTTTATTTATATAGTATTAAATCAGAGCTACCATTAAGTTAATAAAATCGCTACTTACATTTAACTATAAAATTGGTTTTATTTATTCAAGATTTAATTTTATCGATTTTTACTCTACAGATAATGCTAAAACCACTAAATCTGAAACTTGTCCATATATAATCCCATGACAGGTTGTAGTATACAGATAAAAATCCTTTTCACTTTGACATATATGAAGCTAATTAGGTGCTACCTAAATATAGGTCTTAAAACCAGTGTTTATTGTATTTTTAGTTGAAAGCCTTTTCCCTTTATATATATTTACACTGATTGGATGCTACCTTCAAATTGTGCATAATCTAAGAGTTTATTGCATTTTTGGTTTTACTATTTTGTAAAGTAACACTTATTTGATGCTATCTTTATTTCTTTTTTCTAGCTTCATTAATTACAAGACATACATATGGTTTACGGGTCTTTTAGTCAACCGCGCCAGTGACCTTCACTCAAACCAGACTTTTCGAAGGAGTAGCCAAAGTAAATACCTTAACTTCTCAATCTGATAAGTCTCACATTCACACATACATTCATACAGTTTATTCATTAAGAACAATTTTAACAATATTTACAAAATTATGGGGTGTCAATATGTTATTTAAAGAAGATTCATAATGCATACCATAATCATGCATAACCTCCTTAGCTTTATTCAGTATATTTATACTGTTTGGTACAGAATATCTTGTAAAACTTGGTACAAAACCATCTTTCTTAGCTTTCTTCAATGCTCTTTTAAATCGTCTTCTTTCTGTACGAATACACTTGTACTCAATTACTCCATACTTTTCATAGTATGTGTTTTTTCCAGTACACAAAAGATATGTTTTAAGTCCATATCATCAGGCATAACAGCAACCTTAGGCATTTGATCAACTAACGTTTCAATTAGTTTTTGATTATTTGCCAACACTTTATGTAAGGAGTGAGTCAACTTAAGGTTTTCTCTTTTAATTTTATACTCTCCATACTTGCGAAGTGATGGTAGGATTTCTTCAAACACCCAATCTTGAAAGCGTTTAGCTATTTTCATCTTAGACGATATAATTAAGGAATATAAACCTGGTTCATTTATGAATACGGTTCTTTCTTGAAAATTATAGGGTAAAACCGAACTAGTTTCATTTATATCCTTACGCAACTTTTTATATTTTTCCTTAACTAGATCATTTATTGCTTTTCGCGGTCTTTTGTATTCTAGAATCTCTGATATATCATTAGCCTTAAACCATGGATTGTTTTCACGATCAAATAATACAGCTACGGGCTTATTATCAAACATGTAACACTGCAGTGCAGACATAGTGAAGTCGTTTATTTTTCTATTTACTTTCAATATTAATTGAATATTACAAAATAGCATACAGATTTAAATATCCGGAAAAACCGAAATTGTGAATAAGCCGTTCACTCGGCAAAAGTTCACCAAACAATGAAGTACGTGGTTAACCGAGCTGCTTATATACCCGATGAACAGTAGTGGAAAACCTGCGCGTACACAATTCTATGTTTTATTTTAAACATTTCTTGTGAAGATTCATCAATAATAAGGGGCACGCTCAACAAACCACTTTTATAAATGCTGAAGTGCAACTGCGCGTGCAAAAATAAGGGAAAGTGCTGCACATACACAGTAACATGATAAATTTGAATTTTTTGACAATTTTCTGAATAATGTATCTAAACTGATTATTAACACATCTTACATTAATGTCACATTTATATTCATTTAATGGATTGAATTTAAAAATATTAGTTTTACATATATGTGCTATGATTTTTTTAAACATCAAAACGTCGTTTGCTTGACTAAAAGACAAATGTTCAAAACAATAATAAAATTAAATACAGAACTAATTAGGTTAAAATTTACACATAAAAGACACTATTAAAATAGTACATTAAAGGTAGCAACAAAACGGTGGTCCAATATCTGGCTAAAAATAGAAATTCCTATATCACCATTCAATTAGTAACAAACGTTTTGTTAAGAATTCACATAGATAAAAAATATATTTATTGGTTTGGCCTTAAAACATTACTTAAAAGTGTTGTTTGAAAACCTGTTGCAAAATTTTACATATAGAAATAGAACATCAAAGGTAGCACCAAAATGGTGCTATCTTTAAGTAGTAACATTTAAATGGGTTAAGCTCAATTAAAAGTTTCAAAATAAAGTTTAAGGTTAAAACTAAAAATTGTTGTTTAAAAACCTATTGCAAAATTTTACAAATGAATTTAGTAGATAAAAAGTAGCACCAAAATGGTGATATCTTTAAGTAGCAACATTTAAATGGGTTGAGCTCAATTAGAAGTTTCCAAATCACGTTTAAGGTTAAAACTAACGATTTGTTAGAAATTCACGTAGATAAAAAACATATTTGATCGTTTGACTTTAAAGCAATAATTAAACGTGTTGTTTTAAAAACCTGAAGCAAAATTTTGCATATAAAAATACTACATCAAAGTTAGCACTAAAACAATGTTACCTTTAAGTAGCAACATTTAATAAATGGGTTAAGCTCAATTAGAAGTTTTCCAAATCAACTTTAATGGTGAAACTAAAGTTTTGTTAAGAATTTATACATACATAAACATATCTAGTAGTTTCACATTAAACAAAAACTTAAAAGTGTTGCTTGAAAACCTAAAGAAAGTTTATCATATAAAAATCAATAAAAAATAATACATCAAAGGAACCACAAAAACGATGCTACCTTTAACTATGGGTTTAATCCAGTTAGAAGTCTCCAAATTACCTTAATCGTTAAAACTAAGGTTTTGCTAGGAATTTACATGTATACACACATCTATAGTAGTCTGTCCTTAAACCAATAATTAATAGTGTTCCTTGAAAACCTAAAGAATTTTTCCACCCACCATTCTGTAAAAATAGTAAATCGAAGGTAGCACCAAAACGGTGCTACCTTTAATTATAGCTACATGTACACACATACCATGTCTGACGATAATTGGATCAATTACTTCTGAGATGTACGATATTTAAGTTTTGCCCCTTAATTTTTTTGGATGCACCACGCCACGCAATGTTAAACAATTAATGTTTACTCATACCAGCCTACATACCAACTAACAAGTTAATCGGTCCAGCCAATCCTGAGATATACAGTATTTAAGTTTTGTCCCTTAATTTTTTGGATGCACCCCATCACGCAATTATAAACATTTAATGTTTACTCATACCAACCTACATACCAAGTAAGAAGTTAATCGGTCCAGCTACTCCTGAGATATACAATATTTAAATTTTGCCCCTTAATTTTTTGGATGCACTCCGCCATGCAATTGTAAACAATTAATGTTTATTTATACACACCTACATACCAACTAACAAGTTTATCGGTCCAGCCAATCCTGAGATATAAAATATAACAGTTTAACCCCTCCATTTTTTGGATGCATCCTGCCACGCAATGGTAAACAATTAATGTTTACTCAAATACACCTACATACCAAGTAAGAATTTAATCGGACCAGCCACTCCTGAGGTATACAATATTTAAGTTTTGCCCCTTCATTTTTTGGATGCAACCCGCCACACAATTATAAACATTTAATATTTATTCATACCAACCTACATACTAAGTAAGAAGTTAATCGGTCTTGCCACTCGGGAGATATACAATATTTCGGTTTTGCCCCTTCATTTTTTTGATGCACCCTGCCACGCAATGGTAAACAATTAATGTTTACTCATAGCAACCTATATACCAAGTAAGAAGTTAATCGGTCCAGCCACTCCTGAGATATACAATATTTCAGTTTTGCCCCTTCATTTTTTGGATGCTCCCCGCCATGCAATGTCAAAAATTAATGTTTACTCGTACCAACCTACATTCCAAGTAAGAAGTTTATCGGTCCAGCCAATCCTGAGATATACAGTATTTAAGTTTTGCCCCTTCATTTTTTGGATGCACCCAGCCACGCAATTATAAACATTTAATGTTTACTCATACCAACCTACATACCAAGTAAGAAGTTAATCGGTCCACCCACTCCTGAGATATACAATATTTCGGTTTTGCCCCTTCATTTTTTGGATGCACCCTGCCACGCAATGGTAAAAAATTAATGTTTACTCATAGCAACCTATATACCAAGTAAGAAGTTAATCGGTCCAGCCACTCCTGAGATATACGATATTTAAGTTTTGCCCCTTCATTTTTTGGATGCGACCCGCCACGCAATTATAAACATTTAATATTTATTCATACTAACCTACATGACAAGTAAGAAGTTAATCGGTCTTGCCACTCCGGAGATATACAATATTTCGGTTTTGCCCCTTCATTTTTTGGATGCATTCTGCCAGGCAATGGTATACAATTAATGTTTACTCATAGCAACCTATATACCAAGTAAGAAGTTAATCGGTCCAGCCACTCCTGAGATATACAATATTTCAGTTTTGCCCCTTCATTTTTTGGATGCAACCCGCCATGCAATGTCAAAAATTAATGTTTACTCATACCAACCTACATTCCAAGTAAGAAGTTAATCGGTCCAGCCAATCCTGAGATATACAGTATTTAAGTTTTGTCCCTTAATTTTTTGGATGCACCCCATCACGCAATTATAAACATTTAATGTTTACTCATACCAACCTACATACCAAGTAAGAAGTTAATCGGTCCAGCTACTCCTGAGATATACAATATTTAAATTTTGCCCCTTAATTTTTTGGATGCACTCCGCCATGCAATTGTAAACAATTAATGTTTATTTATACACACCTACATACCAACTAACAAGTTTATCGGTCCAGCCAATCCTGAGATATAAAATATAACAGTTTAACCCCTTCATTTTTTGGATGCATCCTGCCACGCAATGGTAAACAATTAATGTTTACTCAAATACACCTACATACCAAGTAAGAATTTAATCGGACCAGCCACTCCTGAGGTATACAATATTTAAGTTTTGCCCCTTCATTTTTTGGATGCAACCCGCCACACAATTATAAACATTTAATATTTATTCATACCAACCTACATACTAAGTAAGAAGTTAATCGGTCTTGCCACTCGGGAGATATACAATATTTCGGTTTTGCCCCTTCATTTTTTTGATGCACCCTGCCACGCAATGGTAAACAATTAATGTTTACTCATAGCAACCTATATACCAAGTAAGAAGTTAATCGGTCCAGCCACTCCTGAGATATACAATATTTCAGTTTTGCCCCTTCATTTTTTGGATGCTCCCCGCCATGCAATGTCAAAAATTAATGTTTACTCGTACCAACCTACATTCCAAGTAAGAAGTTTATCGGTCCAGCCAATCCTGAGATATACAGTATTTAAGTATTGCCCCTTCATTTTTTGGATGCACCCAGCCACGCAATTATAAACATTTAATGTTTACTCATACCAACCTACATACCAAGTAAGAAGTTAATCGGTCCACCCACTCCTGAGATATACAATATTTCGGTTTTGCCCCTTCATTTTTTGGATGCACCCTGCCACGCAATGGTAAACAATTAATGTTTACTCATAGCAACCTATATACCAAGTAAGAAGTTAATCGGTCCAGCCACTCCTGAGGTATACAATATTTAAGTTTTGCCCCTTCATTTTTTGGATGCGACCCGCCACGCAATTATAAACATTTAATATTTATTCATACTAACCTACATGACAAGTAAGAAGTTAATCGGTCTTGCCACTCCGGAGATATACAATATTTCGGTTTTGCCCCTTCATTTTTTGGATGCATTCTGCCAGGCAATGGTATACAATTAATGTTTACTCATAGCAACCTATATACCAAGTAAGAAGTTAATCGGTCCAGCCACTCCTGAGATATACAATATTTCAGTTTTGCCCCTTCATTTTTTGGATGCAACCCGAAATGCAATGTCAAAAATTAATGTTTACTCATACCAACCTACATTCCAAGTAAGAAGTTAATCGGTCCAGCCAATCCTGAGATATACAGTATTTAAGTTTTGTCCCTTAATTTTTTGGATGCACCCCATCACGCAATTATAAACATTTAATGTTTACTCATACCAACCTACATACCAAGTAAGAAGTTAATCGGTCCAGCCACTCCTGAGATATACAATATTTCAGTTTTGCCCCCTTCATTTTTTGGATGCAACCCGCCCATGCATGTCAAAAATTTAATGTTTACTCATACAAACCTACATTCCAAGTAAGAAGTTAATCGGTCCAGCTACTCCTGAGATATACAATATTTAAATTTTGCCCCTTCATTTTTTGGATGCACCCCGCCATGCAATTCTAAACCATTAATGTTTAATTATACACACCTACATACCAATTAACAAGTTTATCGGTCCAGCCACTCCTGTGATATAAAATATTACAGTTTTACCCCTTCATTTTTTGGATGCACCCTGCCACGCAATGGTAAACAATTAATGTTTACTCATATACACCTACATACCAAGTAAGAATTTAATCGGACCAGCCACTCCTGAGATATACAATATTTAAGTTTTGCCCCTTCATTTTTGGATGCGACCCGCCACGCAATTATAAACATTTAATATTTATTCATACCAACCTACATACCAAGTAAGAAGTTAATCGGTCTTGCCACTCCGGAGATATACAATATTTCGGTTTGCAACTTCATTTTTTGGATGCAACCTACCACGCAATGGTAAACAATTAATGTTTACTCATAGCAACCTATATACCAAGTAAGAAGTTATCGGTCCAGCCACTCCTGAGATATACAGTATTAAGTTTTGCCCCTTCATTTTTTGGATGCACCCCGCCATGCAATGTCAAATATTAATGTTTACTCATACCAACCAACATTCAAGTAAGAAGTTTATCGGTCCAGCTAATCCTGAGATATACAGTATTTAAGTTTTGCCCCTTCATTTTTGGGATGCACCACGCCACGCAATTATAAACATTTAATGCTTACTCATACCAACCTACATACCAAGTAAGAATTTAATCGGACCAGCCACTCCTAAGATATACAATATTTACGTTTTGCCCCTTAATTTTTTTGGATGCACCCCGCCACGCAATGTAAACATTCAATGTATACCCATACCTACCTATATACGAAGTAAGAAGTTAATCGGTCCAGCCACTCCTGAGATATACAATATTTAAGTTTTGCCCCTTCATTTTTTGGATGCACCCCGCCACGCAATGGTAAACATTAAATGTTTACTCATACCAACCTACATACCAAGTAAGAAGTTAATCGGTCCAGCCAATCCTGAGATATACAATTTTAAGTTTTGCCCCTTCATTTTTTGGATGCACTTCGCCACGCAATGGTAAACATTTAATGTTTACTCATACCAACCTACATACCAAGTAAGAAGTTAATTGGTCCAGCCAATCCTGAGATATACAGTATTTAAGTTTTGCCCCTTCATTTTTTAATTGCACCCCGCCACGCAATGGTTAACATTTAATGTTTACTTATACCAACCTACATACCAAGTAAAGAAGTTAATCGGTCCACCCAATCCTGAGATAAACAATTTTTAAGTTTTGCCTCTTCATTTTTTGGATGCACTTCACCACGCAATGGGTTTACCATTGCACGTTCCTAAGATATGGAATATCAAAGTTTTTCCCCTTCATTGCCCCTTCATTTTTTAGATGCAATCAGCAACATTTTGGTTAATTTTTTAATTATGGGTATCCACCCCCTGGGGGGTACCTCTATTACGTAGTAGGTAGTTTTTTTGGGTCCCCGGACCTCTAGGCGCACCGTTTTCGAGATATTAGCGATTTTTATGTTTTTTAAGCTGAAGTTTGCATGTTATTCACTTTATATAGTACTGTTTGCGTCGTATATAGTATGATAACGTTGTTGGTTGCTTAACAGCTTCTAGCCATTGATTTTATGTACTGTATAGCCAACATTTTTGGGTTTTATTCACTTTTTATAGTATAGCCTTGGACACATTTCATATAGTATAACTAGATTAGAAATATTTAACATTATAGTCATTGATGTATATTATATAGTAAAGTAGCATTTCATTTTATACAGTGTAACCATTGATTATATACATTTTACATTATAGCCATTGATGCAGAGAACTAGTCACAGGTACATTTCATATAGTATAAGCGTTGATCATGTTTATTTAACATTATATTCAATGATATTTTGTATAGTATAGCGGCGAATGCATTTCATATAGTATAAGCATTGATCGCGTATATTTAACGTAAAGTCATCAATGCATAATATATATAGTATATGCCTTGGGCACATTTCATATAGTATAACTAGATTTAACATTATAGTCATGGTGTATATTAAATAATATAGTAGAGTTTTCATTTTATATAGTATAACCGTTGATTATGTACATTTGACGTTATAGCCATTGACGCTGAGAACTAGCCACAGGTACATTTCATATAGTATAACTGTTGATTAGCAAATGACATAAGTTGGTTGATTTTATATACTGTATTGCAGCCATCTTTGGGTTTTATTCACTTTTTTATAGTATAGCCCCCAGCATTTCATATGTTTTTGTTCCGGGAGATCCAGGTGATCTTGTTTTATAGTGAATGACGTAAGTTGGTTGATTTTATATACTGTATTTGCCAACAGTTTTGGGTTTTATCCACTTTTTATAGTATATACCCAGCATTTCATATGTTCTTGTTTTATAGTGAATGACATAAGTTGGTAAGACTGCGAGGAAATTTGGGAAATTGCAGGGTATTTTGGGGAATTCCAGGGTAATTTGGTAATTTGTGGGGATATTTTGGGGTAAACTGGGTGCAGCCATAACACGTGCTGCTATCTGTTGGAGAAATAGTGAACTAGCTGCAGCCCTAGTATATGCTGAACTCTGGTGGCGGAATTTGAAACTTGCCGCAGTCGTAGTACGTGCTGCTCTCTGGTGGACAAGAAGCGAACCACAGGCACAATATTATCAGACACATTTACACTACCTTTTACCAAGTACCTCGGTAGCTAAATGGTAGAGCGCTGGCCTCACACGCCAGCGGGCCGGGTTTGAATCCTACCCTCGCCTATGTAAAATTTATTCTTAAATTCTAACCCCTCCAACCTTTCCCGTCACCTTACACTCGCCAGCTGCACCTGGTTAATTTATGGGCAATTAGCGAGGGCCTGTGCTCTCGCCATCTCCACCCCCCATTGATTATTTCACCATCTGCCCAGCCGGAAACTATATGGCATGGTATATGGCGACAGCATCTGATATATACCCTCTGCCCCCCACCGGAAGATATATGACATGGCAGCTGGCGCCAGCTGCCACGTCACGTGCTCGGTGGGCACGTGGTCGATTTTAAAAGTGGCCAAAACACACTACTCTTAATATCTCTGTTATTTGTTGTTAAATCTTTACAAATTTGGAATCATTGTTTAAATAGTTCGCTTTTTCAGTTCTTTTGTCAAGTGGTTGTTAAAAAAAAAAAAATAATAATAACCATATTTTTATATATTTAAGTTGAAATAATTCAAATGACCGCTATTTTCAAAATATACATTGGAAAACACTATACATGTATACACTTTACTATGTATAGACTTATATTTTTGAAAATGAGCATCAGTGTGATAGTGGCAAATTCCATAAATGCACCCATTATGATACCGTTATGGGAATAAAAATTATTAAGTGTATAAAACAATATAGTGGATAGCGACTTAACGAAGCATTTTAGGATATTATGCGAAAGTTTTTGTTTATGTAGCTTGCTGAATAATCTAGAAAAGGTTGTAAAGGTTGATGCTGGACAACCCTGTATAACTATTATTTATAATAATAAAAACTATAAAGTAATACACTCTTATTAGTAGGTATTGGAACAAAAATAAATATGGCAATCACCTCAAACACTCAACCTGCAGTAATATGCCATAGATGATCGTTAACTACTAGACAGGACCGCTTGCATTGTCCAGCTGGAGTATTGGAGCGGACATGACAGATGTGTATAACGACTGTTCTACCACAAAATGGCCGACCACTATTGTCCAGTTATTGCAAACTACTGACCATTGTAAAGAACCCAATATGATGGTAGTTTTAATTGCTCTGTAGCAAAAAAAAATTAAAAACCATTTAGATTGTTAATTTGAGAGTTAATTTAAGTTAATTAAATCATTGTTAATTTGAGTAATTTACATGAGTTAATTTGACAGAAACCTATTTTTTTCATTTTAAAAACATTGTCAAAAATTACGCTTTTTTATTGAACGTATATAATTTTCTTGTTTGAGAAAGTTATTTTTCCATCAATTTAAGTTGCCAAATATTTAAAAAACCAATTGGAATAAAATCTGTAAAAAGTTTATATATATATATATATATATATATATATATATATATATATATATATATATATATATATATATTAATGCAACGGTTAAAGTTAATATTAAGCTTTTCTCATATTTGTCTTGTGTACTTAAGGATATCTCAAAGTAAACCTCTAAAATTATTAAATATGTCACTGAACAATTAATTATAATATGAAACAAATTTTTTTTTCTAAGTAGGTTTTTGGTTTTTAGGTATTCGGTAAAAATAATGTATTTGCATAAGTATTACATTACAAAATAACATATAAGTGGAATGTAACTAATGATGTTTTACATAATTTTAGAACAATTAAAGTTAATAGCATAAATTGTCATTTGAAACTGTAAAAAAATGCTAAGAATTTAAACTCTTATTTACATATAAATTCGAAGATTCTAGCTCACATTAAACTGATTTTATACTCCTCAATGTTTTTACCAGTGTTTTGACTAAAGTCAAAGTAATGTAATGACAAGTATTGACAAATAATGTATGAAATCAAGACGCTTTCCCAAGAACCAACCGCCGTGTATTAGGTATTCAACACCCCGGGTGAGATTTACTTAGCTTATGCATTTGCAAGAGATGGTTGCCCTCTGAATCTGCTACGAGGGAATGATTTATTTGTTGGTTTTACGATCTAACAGTGATACACTAGTTAAATAAATTCATGAAATATTATTTAAACCTTAATAAAACCAAACTAAATTTACTCGTATCTAAGTATTGTTTATGACTTTATTCAAACAAATGATAAATTAAAAGAACCAAACACATTTGTTTATATTTTATAATCGACTATAATTTTAGTTTAGAAAAAATTCCCTTAGCTAGGTAGCCATCTGAGTGGTCTGTTAGACGTCTGCTGACCCTTTTCTTTCCTCCAATATCATCTTCAAGAAATAACCTCATCCTTTCAAGAAATAACCCATTGATTCCTGACCCAGTTACCATTTGTTGTTGGGCTACTAATTAATGATGCTTTCTAACAACTGGTCGATGTAGATAGTAACAAGACTGGGGTTTGGACCGTTCCCCGTCAAATGTAAAAAAAATGCCACTGGTGTAGAAATATACACAAAACAAAACAAAACATCAGAGGCACACGTGCTTAGTGGTTCGTCGAGACTGACCTTATCTACAAGTAACAACAAAAACAACATTCATAATCCCACACACATGAAAGACAGTTCTGATCTAATAGGATTAAGTTCTCATCATACATGTTTAGAACTTAAGAGTCATCTTCACCCCTGGGCCAGTAGCCCACTGTTGCGCAGTCGGCAATGTTAACCGGTTTTTAATGCAAAACATGGTATTTTATTCCCCTGTTTCGGGCGCCGTTTTTCAAAAAATTTTCTTTAAACTTGGTAAGTGTTTAGTTGAATAGTTAAATTAAGCTTTTCATACCTCGGAATTTCGAAAATTTAACAAAGTATAACTAAGGAAATTCGAGTTACTTTGCTACGTCACAGAAAGTAATATTGTTAAATTTTCAAAATTTCGAGTCATGAGTAGCCTAATGTAACCATTCAACTAAACACTCACCAAGTTTTAAAGAAAATCGGTTGGAAAGCGTCGTCCGAAACATTGGAATAAAATACAATGTTTGCATTAAAAGCCGCCTATGATTAACATTGCCGACTGAGCAACAATGGGCTACTGGCCCAGGGGTGAGATGACTCTTAACTTATTAAATAATGTTTAATATGCTATGAAGTGATATGTTTTTGGATCATAATTAGCATTAATGAACTTCAAACTATGGCTGTGTGGTCGTAACTCAACTTTATGAATCGTATTTGTTCAGTCCTTAAGTCAAAATATTTTTTTAATCAGATTTAATCAAGCCTGACTCTAGACGATTATGTCTAAACAGAACTGAACTTCCTGGATTGAATCAGATTTAATTAATCTTTATGTCAGAATACTTCAAACTAAATCAACTGTGAATTCAGTCCTGATTTCATTCTATGTGTTTTATCAGACCTCGTGAGTTCTGGTGAGACGTTTTGAGTCCGAGTTTACAATCTGGCAATCGAAACTGAATCTGGCTTGAATTCAGTATACGATGTTTTTATTAGGAATGGACTTCATGAATCGGATTTGATTAAAATTGAAGTAGTCATGTAAGTGGAAATCAGCCTGATTTAAGATTATATGGATCTGACAAGAACTTAAACTGTCTGTACAAAACTTAAATTATGGTTTGAATCTTGGTTATTGTTTTGTTCTACACTATTCACTCTAGTAAACACAATAGCACCAGTAATGCATGAATTGTTACCTGTATAGAGAGCTTCTGCTATTATACCGAATCAACGGTAATAATTAGTCTACAATACATTTTGTGTGCCTTGTAGCTTGATTGACCAAGTTAATTTTCAACATTCGTAGCATACATAATATATAAATAGAAATGTTTGTTTGTAGAGTAAGATATTTTTCACTATTTTAAAACTCTAAGAGGTGGTTTGAGAGCTCGCGCCTAGGTATTCCGGGAATATCTCTAAGCGCGGTTAACTTAGTCAGGAGTAAAAAATTGGGTTCGAGAGCTCGCGCGTAACTTCTTCTGCTCGAGTTTATCCTTGTTCGCGCGCAACTCTGGCTGGCGGTTGAAGGGCAGGGAATCGCAGGGAATCTGTGCCGGAAGGTTGGCAACGGCAGCCGGAACCCCGGCGCCCGGCTGTCTACAAGGCCGTCTCGCCCCACCCCAAACCATGGGAATTGGCGATACGGTGAGGGTGGTGGGGTGGTTTACAACAATGTATGAAAAACTATATTGTTACTTGAACACTACAAATTAATAGTTTATTGTATTATTTGTTACCTGAATCGAATCTGTATTGAAGGAAAACCAATTCTCTCACCAGTTGTTGATCTAGTTCTTATAAAAGCTCTTTGCTATTGCCGCTGTGCCGGTGTTAATGGTCGTATACTTGGTATAATAAAATTATCTGGCATTAAATTTAAAGCTTCACGATATGTTTATGCGCCATAGACACTGACAACGCATAAGGACAAAACCCCTCTACATTTAAATACTTATAAAAAATGTTTTTTGTGTTATACATTATTAGGGGGATAACGTAATTCCGGTATAAGCAGCAAAAAATACAACTAAAGATTTAGAAAAACTTTACGTCGAGTAAAATATCCCCCCAAGCAGTTCACGTTCGTTATCAGTGGAATGTAGTTGTTGTGGCGTCTTCCCGCACCTGTCGAAGCAAAACATTGTCTTGCATTTATTAAGTGCTCGTGATTCAGTTGAGGATAAAATTTGTGATGATTTTTTGGGCGTTTTGGAAGTTTATTGAATTAGGATATTCTGTATAATTCGAATTCCGACCCACATTTATTTCATTTTCCCCTCCATATATAATTTTATTTAACGGATTACAGACCTAAAAATATACGACGTGAAATATTACCTATTTTGCTGGCAATAAGATTTTGGGGAATTCCATGTTTAGGTACAGGAAAATCAATAAAAAATCAAAATCAAAACAAACCCGAGTCTTGAGAAAATATTCTTTGTGGAAGTTATTAAGTTTTGTCCGTTACTCCACTCAATTGTTTTACCTGTAATGACCATCAAGGGCCAAGTTATTCCAAGTTATCTTATACGTGTGCCTACTTACAAACCATATTTTTATTTTCACAGGCTTATGGATAATACGTTGTGTTGGAACTTTAAACTGTATGAATATTGTTTAATGTTTATACTTGATTAATTTGCAACAAGTTTTTCATAAATTCAATCACTAAACTGGACACATCCGCCAAAAATTAAATAGCATTTATCGTTTACCATATTAATTTACCGTATAAGCAATAACTTTATATTCGGAACACTTTTTTGTTGGAATTCATATTATTTTTTATTTCATAGTACAGTAGCTTAAATAGCCTAACTGTAATCACGGGCAAAAATAAAGATGAAATAAAAAATATATATGAATTTTTAGACGTAAATATGTTTTAGAATGTCACGGTTTACTTAAATATAGCATTATTATCAATTCAGTGATAATAGCAAGCATGAAATACGTAATAATAAAGTTACGCTCCAGTTAGACCTGCCCCCTGGCAGGTCTAAGTTGCCGCCCAAAATCGCTCCTTTCATACTCGAGTTTATCTTATTTTCGCTACAACTCGGACTCTCAAACCCACAAAGATTATCTTTTACGCCCGGATTACCTAAACCATGTCTCTCAAACCCGAATAGTTCAGCCGGAGTTTATCCCTCCCATATTTAGCTCGAAGTTATCTTTACGCCGCGGCACGCGTAAACCCGAGCTCCCGAACCCGATTTTTAAGCTGACGCGCAAAATCCGGTTATAACCGGTATTTACGCCCGGGATTAAGCTAAACGCGAGCTCTCAAACCGCCTCTAAGCCTTCCACTACTGAAAGATCGATTCCAAGAGAAATTATGTACTTAAATTGATCCTTTGAATCTCAAATTGTATCTATATATTTAAAAGAATAGGGTTAAACACACCTTTGGACAGTTCGTCTGAGACTTTTACTGGGAAGATTTGCATACAGGTCGTACCAAAACAAACGTCTTCGGTCCTATATTAGCATGTTTTATTTTATTTAGAAAATATTTATATTAAATCGTCAAAAAAGAAAAATCAACTTTTCTTATGGAGATTCGACATTGGGGGGAAAGCCAACCTCTTTAAAAGAGCAAGTAAACACTAAAAATTGGGTAACACCACCTGTGTTATGGTGCAATGTGTAATCCGTTGGACATATGGTCTGATACTTCCACTGGACCGAATTGCACGCAATTTGTCTCAATCAGCTTATTGTAAACTTACGAGTTATTGTGCCTAAATACAGAGAAGAAGAGCAAACGCTCAAGAAGGATTTGGTTCACTATGGCCAGTACCTAAAGACGTATACAATTGAAGGGGTCAGTGGATGAAGGGGGTATGTAACAAAAACCTAGTTTTGAGATATTTGGCCTCAAAGTTTTAATGTTAGAACTTTTTTATTATTGCTTAGAAATGGTTGAAACTTTAGTATTGTACGGATATAGCCGTACTCACAATTTTTCGCTGCAGTAAAAATATGTTTGAAATTTATTATTTTTTATATTTTAATTATAAACAAAAACCATACATACCACCTTTTTCCAATAAAAATTATATGAATCGCTTATTGAATTTGGAAGAAGGGGGTAACTAGCAGTGTGGTTTAAGATAAAACCCACGCATACTGCAACACAATACGATTTAATCAGTGTGAAAAAAAACACTTTACATAACTATACTATCATTGAATGTTTTTAATACTCATATTCATTGATTATGTGCTGGTACTACCAGCGATGATGAATTCAGTGTAGTGGAAGAAAGGTGTATGTAGCATTAGTTTATAATTCATGTGGATGAAGGAGGTAAGTGCACAGTAAAATTGTAACATGCCACTTTCTTCCACTACAATATTATTTATTAGTGTGCACATACCCCCTTCATCCTACTGCTATATCCATAGCAACAGGAGTTAGAGAGCTAGGGTAAGTGCCAAAATTTAAGTTGTCACATACAACCTTCATCCATGCGAAAATCCAAAAATTCACCAAAATCTTACATACCCCCTTCATCCACTGACCCCTTCAATTATAATGTGTTATATAAACAGAAAAATAGTACAGTATAGTAAAACAATACAGGTTTTAGTAAGAGGATCAAAAAGTGAATAGATTTTGATTCTTAAATGGTTTAGAAATGAGCTGTTATGCCTATATCTAAAGATACTTAATAATGTAAAACAGCTGATTAATTGGAAGGAAATAGGAATTTGAAGATAAAATTTTATATATCTTTGGCACCAGCTGCTTGAACAAATTGAACTTTGTCTGTCGAGTATTGACAGCCAAAGACTTGTTTTAATTTGTTTTTTATTTATAATATATGAAAGAGATTCATCAGCAATTAATTGGGAAGATATTTATTGTCTACAATGGCAGCTCTGAACTTACTATAAGTAATGATCATAATAAAATGTACAGTGAAGATAAACTGTCTTTGGATAATAGAACCCTACAATTAAACATATCTTTCTACCATACATAAATGTAAATTACTACATAATTAGAGATACGTAGAGTCGAGTCTCCACTCCCGACAACCACGGTGCACTTTCCAATCGTCCTGTTTGACAGTGAATTTGCTTAAGTGTTTGTGTTCTATTTTTTTCGACACACCTTCTATAGAAAAGGTTTTTAAGTTCTTGTGATCTGAAGATGGCAGTTTGACCTGCCCAAACGCGTCATCCATGACAAAGTAGGATCAAAAGGTGAACATACAGGTAATTTAACATTTTATGAAAGTGTATAATTGATCTGGAAACTCTTCAAACAATATGAAGTAAGTACACGTATCTAGTACGTACGTAAAATGTATTTACAGTATTATGTCCTAAGTCACATTGGACAGAATTGAATGCTAAAACTGAAAAAATATGAACTATAAAAAATACATGAGCCAGGTAATAATTGAATGGCTCCCTACAGTAAAGTTGTAAGCGACACATTTAAAAAAAATTGTGATTTTAACGCAGCTACGTTGATAACGACATCCTTCATCAAGTTTAGGAATTATATTAATGATATCTCTTAAATTTTCGGCCCTAGACCGGTGAAAAACTACGAGATTTTGGACTTGCCGTTCAGAAAGGTTGCAAGCTCCCACAGATGTCGAATTCACCACGAGTTTCTATAGCAGGATCAGATGTAATTCGGCTGAACAAATGTAAAAATAAAATAAATAAACAAAAAGGAACAATAGATATAACTAAGTGGACCACAACTGGTATAAAAGCTAACAGGACTGTAAGGAACCGTATTTTACTGAAAAGAAAAAGCCAAGACCAGGAAAACAGCCACCACATGAGATACGTTCAGTAACGTTATAACCAATATAACCACCAATATAATATTTAAACGATAACAATTTTACGATTTCTGTATTTATTTCTATCTTTTATTAATATTGTATACAATATAACCATTATATTTGTATGAAACCGTGCTGTGTTTTAATGCAAAATAAATTAGCAACGGTAAACTTACCTCAAAAAGAGTCAAAAAGGTTGTAAATGACCGTCGTTTACAAAGTTACTGCAATTTTAAAACCATATTTTTTGTTATAACTTTTCTTACAATTAATATTGATGTGTTATTCCTTTTTATTACAATTTATACTGTTAAACACATATAATATATAACAAAAAATAAATAAAATAATAGGCATAATAAGTAATTTGTTTTGTTATACTTTTTTTATTATGTATAATTTTTATTTTGTCGCTTACAACGTTACTGGAAGGAGCTATTCAATTGAGTTTTAATTGGATGTATCTTTATAAACTTTTATGATCAATAATAAGGGAGTAAGATGAAATTTCACTCTCTTTTCAGTTGTTTAGTTGGTGTTATTTACTTATAAAGCTTATTTATACGTTTAAAAATTACAATAAATAAATCTTACAGAAATTATATGAATTGTTTGTATTTACTACTTTAAAGTTTCATTATCTACCATTAATGTACTTTTTAAGGATTCATAATGTAATCATGGCTAGCCATCATGAATTAATCATCATGTATATTAATCACTTAGGTTTAAGGCTGAACATATGCAATTAGCTAATTCAATTAGGTCCATTATAACACAGCTGCCCAGTCAGTATCCATTGTACTGTATAGCATTGTTTGTTAGACGAATATTTGTTGATAATCGTAGTAATAATAAGTTAACTATTTAAATTAATAATCATTTATTTTAATAACACAACTAACAATTATACTCTGATATGTTTGGATAACATCAAAATACTAATTATACTTTTATTTTGGACACTACCACACATGACTTTTTACTTTATTCTAAAGAGAGATCATAACTTTATGTTTTTAGTTTAGTTTTTAAATGTTTTGACGCAGGTGATATGCACCGCAGAGAATGTTTTATATTTTTCTGAAGTTGGTGGCTGGCTATTAATGCCATACGATATGTACTTTATTGTAAGTATATTTATTTAAGATGTCATACAATTGAAAAAATGATGCAGATATTTTATTGTTTCTTTCATCTAAGAAACGTTTAAAAGTGAAACTATTGTATAATCTAATAAATTTCTTTCTTAACAAACTATTATTTATTAAAAATTAATATTAATGATAAATGTCAATATTTACTAGATCGAGTACCCTATATTTGCCAGATTGAACAAAACGTTTTTCAGTGTTTATGAAGTGTAACGATCTGATCTTCAGTATGATATAAACTTGAAGCAAAATAATGGTTTCTCGGAAATAAAACCTATCATGCTAGTGTAAAATATTTATTTTTCAATACCGAGTAGGTAACAACAGTTAAAACAGTTTATGAATTAATTATTTTATGGGTTTAAAATCCTTTTTATTTTATTTGCATTAGTATTAACAGTAATAAGAACGTCTACACCAACTACCAGCATCTGCAACAATAAGTTAGGACTAGTTACATCGAAAAAAGCATATTCAAATTGGCTAACTCTGAACATTGTAACAACATTTAAATAATGACATTTTCATGGATATTTTTAAAAAACTCGTAAAAATATTTATGACTAGTTTTAAAATTTAAAATGAAAGTTGTTTGAGGTACACATAGGGTCTACTTGTATTCGTCGTGACATCCATTATCTTCAAATAATATTAACAAACGGAAATACAACGTTTTCAGTGGTTATATGGATGGTTCCACCTCGTTGGCTACAAGTAAAAATTGCATGTTATTGAAAATAAAACTTTTTACAAACCATCCAACATTGAAATATGACACAAAAGTAAAAGAAAAATCATAAAAATAATATTCTACAGATATATTAAAATGTATGATGAAATGCTAGTGAAAACTTATTCAAATGATCATAGGTGCTTTATCTCAGAAGTGAAGTGCCTTATTCAGATATGTACATGCACACAGGTTTGGATTTAAAAAGACATTACTTACTGAGAGACACAATTGTGGGTTGACCTTCAAAAATCCGGCAGCTAAGTAATCTTTGGAGCCTTCAAAAGCCTGTGACACCAAAATCCTGACCTGTGAATGAAGTTCTAACGAGTTTAAAAAGCATTATTTTGATAAGCAGTATTGATAATATTGATGTACCTGTTAAACCTTACATAGATAAATTTTAAAATAAGATTAAATTAAAATCATGCAAAACTATAGCTTAATCTCTTTTGCGGAACTCAGAAGAACATGTTTAAGAACTAGACGAGCCGCCACAAGAGCGAGAATCCCCGCAGACAGAGTTCGTAAGTCGGAGGCCTATAAAGCTGCGAGAAAATCTCTCCGCCAGGCGATCAACAGGAGCAAGGCGAATAGCTGGAGGAGACTTCGTGACGACGTTGATTCCGACCCCTGGGGCCTGGGTTACAAACTTGTAACACAGAAACTCGGCGCCCGCTCTCCACCTTCCATCATGGAGGGCGCCACCATGGGGAGGATCGTCGCTGCGTTGTTTCCTGAACATCCACAGCGACCGCCGGTTGACTTCGGACGGGTAGAGGACGTTCCACTCTTCACTTTCGAGGAGCTAGAAACCTCCGTTCTCTCCCTGAAGAGCAACAAGGCTCCTGGCCCGGACGGGATTCCCAGTGAGGCTTTAAAGAAAGCATTTTTAATCAACGCTGACTTGTTGATGAGAATGTACAATGCCTGTTTGGTAGAAGGGGTGTTTCCGGCTCCCTGGAAAACAGCCAGGCTTGTACTGATCAGCAAGGGCAAAGGTGATCCCGAGCTGCCGTCGTCCCACAGGCCTCTCTGCATGTTGGACACGGCTGGAAAGCTGTTCGAGAAGCTGATCCGTTCCCGCCTGACTTCTGCCGTGGAAGCTGCCGGGGACTTATGCCCCCGTCAGTACGGCTTCAGAAAGGGACGGTCAACGATCGACGCTGTCACCGAAGTTCAGAGAGCTGTGGAGAGAGCCGAGAGCCACAACCATTTCTCCCGCCGAGTAGTGCTTCTTGTTACGCTTGATGTCAAGAATGCCTTCAACTCTGCGAGGTGGGTCGATATGCTGGATGCGCTTCGCAACACCTTTCGTATTCCTGCATATCTGTTGCGGCTCATCGAGGATTATCTACGCTCTCGAAGCCTGATTTATGACACGAGGGACGGAACGCGGACGATGGAAGTCACTTCTGGTGCCGCACAAGGTTCAATACTCGGCCCGGATCTCTGGAACGTTGCCTATGACAGCCTCCTGAGGTCCGAGATGCCTGAGGAAACCACTTTGGTTGGGTACGCCGATGACGTCGCAGCTCTCATTGCTGCACGCAACGTTGAGCTGGCCCAACTGAAGTTGAACCGAGTTATGCGGGTGGTCAACAACTGGATGTCCGATCACGGTCTCTCACTTGCTCTCAGTAAGACGGAGATCGTGATTCTCACGAAGAAGAGGATCGACACCGTCGTCCCGTTTCGAGTGGGAAGGGAGGTGGTCACATCAACTCGTGCCGCCAAATACCTCGGGGTTATGGTGGACACCAAGTTAAGCTGGAGGGATCAGATCTTCCGTACGGCGGACAAGGCCGCTAAGGTAGTGACTTACCTTAGTAGGCTGATGGCCAATGTCGGGGGTCCCCGATCCAGCAGAAGACGTCTGTTGATGTCCGCGGTCCAGTCCGTGCTTCTTTACGGGGCAGAGGTGTGGGCAGGCGCTCTAGATAAGGAGTGCTACAGGTTGCGACTCGCCCGGGTTCAGCGTCAAGCTGCGCTCCGAGTGTGTTCCGCCTACCGGACAGTGTCCGAGCCTGCCGTCCTGGTGGTCGCCGGAGTCATCCCTGTCAAGCTCTTGGCAGGGGAGAGGAAAGCGATTTATCAGAGACAAGGCGAGATCGGCAAGGACACGGCAAGAACAGAAGAGCGCTCCCGAACCTTCCAGCAGTGGCAACACAGCTGGGAGCACGACACCCGAGGACGATGGACTGCGCGACTTATCAAGCAGGTCCAACCATGGGTGGAACGGCGGCATGGGGAGGTGGACTACTACCTGACCCAATTTTTCACAGGTCACGGCTATTTTCGGTCGTACCTGAACCGGATGGGAAAGACCGGTTCACCGGACTGCATTTATTGCCCGGGTGTTCCCGACGATGCGGAACACACATTCTTCCGCTGTCCCCGTTGGGAAGGGCCCCGCCTGGAGGCCACACAAATCTTTGGTGTATTTTCGGTGGACTCGGTCTGCCAAAAGATTTTGGAGGATGAGGGCAACTGGGATTGTTTGTCACAGTTCGTCCGGGGCATCCTCCTGGAAAAGAAAACCGATCTGGACCGCGAAGTGGCCCAGATCCCTTGATCGAGCGGCTGGATAAGGAGCGAGCCCCACGGGCGTAAGCCAAATTTAGGCCTAGCCTGACGTAATGTGACAAACAATTCCAGGTTAGATTCCTAAAGAGTAGAGGAGGTTTTTTAGTGGGTAAACCCGTTTTTTTGGGGAGCCCCACACTACAGGCTGGCCACCTGTGTGCGTAATGCATTTTTCCGCCTCTCCCTCAAAAAAAAAAAAAAAAAAAAAAAAAAAAAATAGCTTAATCTCTTACACCAATTACAAAAATTATTTTTAAATGACTGTAAATGGGAAGTTGTACTAAAATTCTTTAATGTCTTTGAACTAAATTATTATAATTTAAATTAAATGCCTTACCTAATTTTTTATTATAATTTAATTGAATTTACGTATTGTATTCATATAAATTCACCTAATATAAATAACTGTTGTGTTACCTGCATACATCCATTTTTGTTTAATAGATATGAAGAAGAAGATAGTAAATTCTTTGCTAGTTTGTTAAACTGCAAAACAAAATAAATACAGCAATTATTCGTCTTATAAGTGTTTTACATGTAGAAAGTATTTCCTATCTATTATTAGAATACTTTTTCTGTTCTATATTGCCATATCAGTTCTATATTGACATACTATGGAAATAATAATAATATAATTTTAATGTCCGTTTTTAGATCCTAAACATATTCTTATACAATCTTATACTTAAATTTTACAAAACAAATTCAATTACTTTTTAACGCAAACGGTATATAACACTATAATTTCATATTATACATTTTCTATTGTACCAATAAGTAGAACATAATACCTATTGACACGATCTGCTTCAAGTATATAAATAATGTAAATAAAAAATATATAAGTAACTTAACTAACATTTACCTCTTTCTTTGTGCAGCAAACGGAAGATACCAAAATTTGAAGAAAGATCATGTAAGATCCAAGTGAGGAAATATTAAAAATAAAACTGTATGTCATTGCAGATTTGAAAAATAAACTCATACTCATTGAAATGAAAAAAAACAAAATTAAAAAGCACTCCGTTTTTTATTTGGGTGTCTAGTTTTCTTGAATTATCTATATTCTTGAAAACCTTCTCAATTATAACTTCTATTTGCAACAAAATTGAAAATTTTCTCTCTGCAGCGTTTAACATATTTTTTGTGTTAAGATATCTACTATAGAATAAAAAACATGTAATTGAAGAAAACCGAAAAGGGCAATTATCATGTACGATTCTATGCAAAGTAATTGTCCAGCAGGGGATTTTTATGACCCGGTGTACATAGAGTCCAGAGCAATTTAAAATAGATATTATACATGCTATAATTTGGTCAACAGCACAAAGAATAAACATTACTAATCCAAAAACCTTAAGATGGTTTCCGTGTGGTCCCAAAGTTTCCTGTGATGTACAAAAAACGTCAACCATTTTCAAGGCTGAAATAATATTTTTTGTGGAATATATGTATATTATCGTACGAATATATTGTGTCAGAACTATTGTTAAATATGTAAGTCCAATGGTGTTAGTGAAATTAAAGTGTAGTGAAATTCTAACAATATAGAAGTATAGGTCTAATATCAATAAAAAACAAAGTAAACCTCCTCCCAGTGAAATCAGCCTTGGCTCATGTTTTGTTGAGTTTCTTGAAAATATTCCTGTAGCAGGGAAGGTTCCAGTCAGAAAACACAAAACTATCAATGGGCGACAATGCACATACACACTGTTATTTTCCATAAGGTTAAGAAATATACTGAATTCCACTACAGAATATACTGAATATAATCCAATCATCCAAAGTTTATTGTCAGTTTACTACTTTGCGTTTAACATTAAGATAATTTCCTTATTTTTTATTCATGACATTTAAGATTATTGTAACTGAAATTATATTTAAGTACTGCGTAAATAAGGAAAAATTTAAGTAATGGGATTGAATATTATAAAAAGTGACGTAATTTAACGTTTCACTCCCATACAATTATGCCACTTCAAATCAGTCTCAATTTACTTTGTTGCCGCATAATTTTCAATTCCTTAATGTTTTCTGTTCAATAATAATACGAAAATTGTGTACGTTTATGTTTTCTTTTAATTTTGTTCTATTTGGTGAAAATATATAGGGGCACTTACTTAACTATGAATGATATGATTTAATATCATGAGGAGATATCTTGTTTAAGTCGGTTTTCGTCCGGTTTTCTAGGCATGTCCCTCTTGTTAGGAGCTGCGATCTTAATCACTGGTATGACTTTCCTCCCAGATTTACAAAGTTTTATTTTTATTACGTTTATTGTCTGGATTGTGCTTGTGGATGGAGCCGCAACTCCCCCTCATATCCCCTCCCACTTGAATAAGTTTCCACCCGAAACCCTTCAGCATGCGTTGGTTGACCCCTTTTATTCGCTTATTACGACAAGCAGGGGATACCGAATGGCCTATAAAGTCGTTTGATGTTTTTATTCAAGCTAACAGTGATATTTACTATTGCTTACATTAAAAAAATAATGAATCAAATCAATTAACGGAAAATTTTAACCCCTTATTACAAAGATAACGTTTACGAAGAAAAGACCACAATCTATAGTTATTGTGCTATCTAAATCTGGTATAAAAACAGTTACTCTTTTCATGGATATATTTTACAATTATGTCAATTACCGCTGTAATAAACACAACGGTAACTACGGTATCATAAAATTGTTCAGGGCTTTTCGAAGCTGGGGTAAGCGGTAGCGTAAAGTCCCGTGTAAAGTGGAACCTTAACTTCTGATTGAAGAGGCCTAACTCCTACTGGCTCATTAACAGTTTTCACTGCTTGAGGCGTTAATCAATGAGCTGATCTTGTATTCTTGGACTTTGACTTTGAGGTAATATATGGTATTAATTTTGTTATTAATACTATATAGTACCTCGTTTAATTAATAATATGTCCTAGGTATATATTCCTTGACAATTACAGTCGTTTTTGCATACATTCTTCGAACGTAGGCAATTGTAAAATATTAAATGAGATGTTTTAAAAATTTTAACTATTGTAATGTAAACTACAAAATATTTTGGTAGAGAGTTATATATTTTGTTTGAATTAGTCCCATTGACCGTTGTTACTTGCAGCTATAAAAAAACTGGTAAAAATGTTCTTTCATAATATCAAATCAAAATGTATTGTAATATAATTTATTTCATCCCTTTTTGTATTATTTTGGTGTAAAGAACCGGAGAATAACTGAATATAGAATAAAATAGACATAATAAAGAAATATTAGCATTATGCAAACTGTAGTCATTGAAATTAATAAGCTGGCAGAAAATCCTGTTATACCGCAATATTCCTTACTTCAACTTTGAGTTTGGTTTGTGGTCACAAGGACAAAATTGTAGCATCTTTCATCTACATTGTAAATAAAATATAATCGTCTATGGTTTACTTTTAAATGTATTTTTTAGAAAACTATTTATAATTTTTAGAGTTAAATTTTGGAATTTACAATTACTCTCCTCGCACAACAAAATCACCTCAAAGATATTTTAAAATATATTTAAATCTTGAAAATTTTACTTTTTTCATGAAAGCATTTTGATAAATAAAATTTTGTATTAAAGTATGAAAACATTATGTAAATCAACATAAATTTTACACTACATTTAAAATCTCTCCACCATTTCCGTCCGTTTAAAGTTTTTTTTTTTTTTTTTTTTTTTTTTTTTGAAACCTAATATTGAAATAGATTAAAACTAATCTCTCAGATAAAAATAAAACACAATAATATGAAAAAATAACAGATTACTACTTCAATAAAAAAGCCAAATTTAAAGATTGTAAAGCGATTAAGAAAATTTTTAAATGCTGATGAAGTGGGCTGCGTTATATTTAATTAAGTTGTAGTAGAGTTTTGTATACAGTTAATTGGAAAATAGAAAATCAATACTGTATTAGAACTCCAATAATTTGGATTCCAATCGATAACTGTTCTTAACAAATAACAAAAAATTTCAGTTTTGGTTTATGGCCTTAGGGTTTTCATAAATTTTGTGACCACGGAAACTTATAAAACAAAAAACCTCTTCAGAAAAATCATCATAAAATCTATCCGTCAATTCTGACAGGCAGGTACTAGTTAAACATAAAAAAATTAAATCATCTACAACAAATAATTTTAATAATATTTACTGTAAATTAAATCACGAAATAATTTATAATTAAGTAATTAAATTATATTATATGTAATAAATGTGTTCAACAATTAACAACCAAAGCTTCTTAGAAAAAGAAATAGTCAAAACTGTGAAAACTACCCGGACCAACGGTGTCGCTGACATTTTTGATTCAAGGTTACATCACTGTGCCCCTCGGTGTCCTCGGGGACGAGTCCCTCCAATCAAACATCCTTTGGTTTGGAGGGTAGGTGGGTAGGAGGGTTTGGTTTGGCCTGCCGTGTCATTGGTGTAGCTTGTGGTGTGGAGTGGCGTGTCGTGGGGGATCGTCTCTGGGTCGTGTCGTCGCTAAGACTTGTTCCCATCTGCACAATGTTATTGAAACACCTGAAAACTGTAAAACTTGTTTTACATCCTTTCAAAAACTTGTGTCCAAGTGCTAGTCTCGAGGAAAACTACAAGAGTGCTAAGTGTGTAAAACAAATAACATTTCGGTTTTATTGTAAATTAAAAACATAAAAAGACCCCGTTATTCAAAATAGTACAGTATTCCCTTTTCCAATTGTTACACAGCACATCAAAATAAAGATTAAAATATATTAAAAATAAATAAGATGATATATAGGTAAAAGATTCATCACATGCCTATATTTTGAACATTTATTTAATTGCCCATTTCCTAAAGTTAGTGGTGTTCAATAAATAGTGAATAATTAAAAGTTAACAATAAATATGAATTTGTATAACTTTATAAATGTTTCAAATCATTACAGCTGTTAGTGGTAAATGTTGTAAAAACCAAACTGAATTTAAAAATAATTTGCTTGTGTTAAAGTAAAAGTTTACTATATTTTGCTTCATAAGGTCATAGTTAATTAAATCTGGAAACATTCCCTAATCTAAGCGCTGCACTAAGTGGTTATTTATGGAGTCATTTGCTTCCTGCCACATAATTGCTTAGATACAATGGCATTTGGTGTTAATATGTTGTGGCATTTCTTTGACCTTTGGTACTTCTAATTGGTGTGTTGCAAAATATTTACTAAGGATATTTTTTATTTTATGGTATACGTTGTGGATAACATTAATTTATTTTGTATATTTATAAAGTTATTTTAGTAGATGTTTTGAAAAACTATTCGACAAAAAAAACCATAAAACTGTTTTATCAGAATCATTGAGCAAACTATTAACATACATTACATACATTCACTTCTTAGCGTAAAGCTTAATTTGATACAAAAGACAAATATTAATAATAATTATTACAATAACAGACACCACTAAAGCCAAACAAAATCTATTGATTATGTGTATTCAATGCTATAATTAGCTTTTTATCATTCTGCACGAAATAAGCCTGTTTTTTGTTCTCTCAACTATACCAAAACCGATTCTTTATTGTCCTAGGACTAAAAAATCATCCGGAGAATTTTTAGGTCCTAGTACTGAAAAGTCAGGTGTTTGCTATGTGTATTATTATTCATTTATTAATGTTGAGGAGCAGAATTTTGAAATTCAAACGTTATGAAGAGCATTGTTTGTAAATAACATAAATGTAAACACTGCATATTACTAACTTTGTAAATATAACCTCGAAAATACATCTTTATAGTTAATATTTTTAATGATCAAAAGTCTAATTTCGCATTATGATAAAAAACGTTGTTCATCACTCGGAGCAAAAGTGTCTTTTTGATGCTTAATCATTTTTAAAACTCGGCTGCGCCTCGTTTTTAAAACACGATTACGCACCAAAAAGACCCACTTTTGCTCCTAGTGATGAAAACTACTATTTCCACATAAAATCGATCTTTTGATATTCAAAACACTTCAATAATTGAAAAGCTTTACAATCACTCATGCAAGGGCATAGACCATGGCATAGACCATGTTTGTGTTTGCCTAACGTCTGATATATAGGTTACTTACTTACCTACTTACTTACTGGAGTGGCCACTCGTACCCCAGTCGGTACTTGGCCTCATCAACACAGCCTCTCCAGTAATAGAGGTTAACCTCAGTAACCTCAGAAATAGAGGTTAATCATGTGAAATGCAATTGTTTTCATTATTATTAATATTTTACAATCTATGTTTTTTTACATTAAAAACTAATCGTTAGAAAACAAAATAACTAAGAAGCTTACAAAAGAATATTTTTAACGTCAGATCTTTAAATACTTACAGGCTGATAAATATATTTACTGGCTATTTAATTCTTTGTGAAAAAATATTACGGCAATAAATTTTTTCATACAAATTTTAAGAATGCTTAAGTGATTAGTTGTGTATTACGATAGAATCCCATTCTATCGAAAAAAACAGTTAAAATCAAAATTATTTCTTTGAGGGAAAATAGTCAGAAAAGCAAACAGCAAGAAGCGTAGACATCTAAGTTAAGTATTTTCATGATTCTGCGAATTATGCTACTTTATTTGTAACATGTGTGAATTTAATTACTTTAAACTTACTTCTAAAAGGTGACAAGATGCTTTAGTAGGGCGAGTACATCTTAACATATTACTTTGCGATAGCATATAAACACCAAATTAAAAACCTCAACTTTGTAACTCTTGGCTTTTATAAAAATATTTCAAATGAAACCCTACATTATATTACATTTCATAGAGTTATATTTATGTTATTATTACGCTTTTAATTAAACTATTTCCAGTAAGTCGATTTAAATTGCTTCAATAATTTACACAGATGAGTGTTGAATAATATTTATTTTTAAGGGTTTATTAAAACCACTTAGATTTTCGATGGCCCAAATTTTGTTATTGAACTTTTTTCTATAATCATCAACATTTGGAAATAGTTTCCGTTTGCATGTATATACCACCAGATATCGGGTACTTATAGTAGGTTTCA